>SJYR01002674.1:176167-195083 GCA_006410655.1 Kobus ellipsiprymnus
ATATTCATCCTATGTTGGTTTCTAATTTATGGAAAATTATTTTATATTTTATGGAAATATATTAGGGCAAATAACATATGTGTGTTAATGAAATGCAATAAACCTAAACACCTCTATTTAAAAGATTTTTTCCTCCAAAGTATAGCAGTATGTGAAATAATTTGCCTTTGTACTATCAATCAGAGATATTCCTTATTTAATTGTTGACATTGGAAGAGAAGTTTATTCATAATCTAGAGACCACTTGATGGGTTTCTTTGCTTCCTCAGTTTTCTCATACTCAAATTTATATAAATTATTGAATGCCTCATTAACTTTTAAGAATCTACTCAGCAATGTTTGAAAATCATAGTCCTTCATGCACAAGAAGCCTCAATATTTTGAGCATTACACTGTTACATTTTTTAAAGAAAATGATGCTATGGTAAAAAAGAGATGTAAATGCAGGGTAAAACAAAGGTTTTTTTTCCTAGTTATTTTCTTTGAATAGGATCTTAATGTTTATAATTGTTATAAACTAGTATAATTGTGTTGCCTACAATGGGGATTGGATTAGGAGAAAGAGAATATGAGGAAGGTGAGAGTAGGCAAGGATCCTAGGGAGTTAGGGACAAGGTGAAGACTAGTATTTCTCTCAAGTTTCATTAAACCTGAAGGTGATGATTTTCCCCATCTTCTCTATTCCCCTTTTCTGACTCTTTTACATTTGATATCATTTTTTTTTTCCAGGAAGCTTTTCTGACCTTAAGATTGTAAGGAGGACTTGAATCATGTAAGTCCATAATTATCCTTATTGTACAAGTACATCTGTAAATTGGTTATTTACCAACTGTGATCTCATTTAGGACAGGAACTGTATTCTGTTAAGTATTTATTCTTAGCACTTGACACACTAATCATTGTA
This sequence comes from Kobus ellipsiprymnus, assembly GCA_006410655.1. NCBI lineage: Eukaryota > Metazoa > Chordata > Mammalia > Artiodactyla > Bovidae > Kobus > Kobus ellipsiprymnus. The sequence goes on from SJYR01002674.1 coordinate 177,072, forward strand.
TTCTTGATGTGTAATAAATGACTATTGAAAAAATGATCAATTAAAATTTAACCTGGGTGAATGGAATGAGTTGCGTGCGTTGGAATAAGTTAGACATAAAAGAAGATAGAGAAAGTAATTATTTTAGGGTTAGAATTTTGGGGATAGAATTCCTTCCACCTTCTCATACTCATTTTTTGAGCAAGTGAAAATATACTAGCATACTTAATTAGGAAATAGGGTTTATGAATTCTGATCCTAGTTTTGCAAAAAGCTACCTTTGTGATGTTGGATAAGTTTTCTAACTACTCTAGCATTTGCTTCTGTATTCATATAAAAAAGAAACTTAACTCCATAATTTAAAAGGTTCTTTGAGTAACAAAGTTATATGACAATGTGAAAAATGGTCTGACATCAACAATAGAGCAGAGAAATTAGCTGGGTACAAGCTGGGTAAAGGGTGGGTATTGTCTTGTTTTGTGATATTTCAGTAACCTCAGAAGCAGAAAACATTTAGGAGCTCTCTTGACCCTATGAACAAAATGACGAGTATCTTTATTTCTAAATGATTTCTGGAGGTACAGGAATGGAAATTAAAGTGTATTTGTTACTGATGCATAAACTTAGTGATATCAGAAAAGTTTAGAGTGAAGTCGCTCAGTCATGTCTGACTCTTTGAGACCCCATGGACTGTAGCCTACCAGGCTCCTCCGTCCATGGGATTTCCCAGGCAAGAATACTGGAGTGGGGTGCCATATCCTTCTCCAGAAGATCTTCCCGACCCAGGGATTGAACCAGGGTCTCCTGCATTGTAGGCAGACACTTTGCCGTCTAAGCCACCAGGAAAGGCAGAAAGAGGAAGTTCAGATGTGCACTGCAGAGGTGCAGTGGTACAGGAGTGAATCCTTATCTCACTGAGGAATGGTAGTGGGCAAAGCAAGACTCATCCAGTAACACAGCCCCGTAAGGTGAACGGCACAGGTTGACGGAATGGCTCTCTCCCCGCAGCCATTCAGGAACTCCATTTTCTTTAAGTCATTGTGATTTCTCCTAGGGCATTGTAGTTAAAACTGCATGATCAAAACTGGATTACTTCTTTTTCTGGTTTCCAGCAGGTAGGGAAGAAGGATGAATAGGCAGAAGTGTATGTTCAATAGAGGAAGCACAAAATTTCTTTTTACCTTTTTTCTTCTTTTTGGTGAGAAATTAGTCAAATGGCTACACTTCGAATCAAGGGATACTCCTTGACTGTATGTCCAGGAAGTAAGAGGGAATAAATGTCAGTGGACATTTAGAAGTATCTATCACTGGCTGACTGTATTTTTTGGCTTTCTTTTAATCAAAAAAGAAATGGTCAAATGCATTCAATATGTATTTTATTACCTGATGAATCATTGAGTGCTTTTAATTCATCAACCACTGCAACAAAAATATGTATTTATTTGGTATATAATCATGATATAGTATAAATGTAATATATGCTATATAATAAAATTATGTTGTAAAATCATATTTAACAGACTAGAAATGAGTTTACAATAAGATCTTGGTTTTAAATAGCAGATTATGAAACAAAAATATAATATTTATAAATAAACCTTATGTTTATACATAAGGAAGCCAATGTTTTTTTTTGTCTATATTTTCTAATTTTTCAGTGAACATGTATTCAGTATATAAATAGTGAAAATACCTAAAATGTATATATAAATAATAAATAGGATTCAGAAACGATCACAGGAGAAATTAAATTCAAGTTTATTCTACTTCAGTTATAGTTCAGCTGGAATTAGCAATTTCTTTGGTCTAAAGCTTCAGAGAAGCTTATGATATCCAAAGCAAATTTACCGAAGATTATTGAAGTTGTTGTTCATTGCTTAGTTATGTCCGAGTCTTTGTGACCCCACAGACTGCAGCATGCCAGGCTTCCCCGTCCTTCATCATCTCCTTGAGCTTGCTCAAACTCATGTCCATCGAGCCGGTGATGCTATCCAACCATATTATCCTCTGTTATCCCCTTCTCCTCCTGACTTCCATCTTTCCCAGAATCAGGGTCATTTCTATGAGTCAGTGCTTCACATCAAGTGGCCAACATATTGGAGCTTCAGCATCAGTCTTTCCAATGAATATTTAGGATTGATTTCCTTTAGGATTGACTGTTTTGATCTCCTTGCTGTCCAAGGGACTCTCAAGAGTCTTCTCCAACTCCACAGTTCAAAAGCATCAATTCTTCATTGCTCAGCTTTCTTTATGGTCCAACTCTCACATCAATACATAACTACTGGAAAAACCATAGCTTTGACTAGATGGACCTTTGTTGGCAAAGTAATATCTCTGCTTTTTAATACGCTGTCTAGATTTGTCATAGCTTTTCTTCAAAGGAGCAAGCATCTTTTAATTTCATTGCTGCAGTCATCATCTACAGTGATTTTGGGGCCCAAGAAAATAAAGTCTGTCACTGTTTCCATTGTTTCTCCATCTATTTGCCATGAAGTGATGGGACTGGATGCCATGATCTTAGTTTTTTGAATGTTGAGTTTTAAGCAGCTTTTTCACTCTCTTCTTTCACCATCATCAAGAGGCTCTTTAGTTCCTCTTCGCTTTCTGCCATAAGGGTGGTGTCATCTGCATATCTGAGGTTATTGATATTTCTCCCAGTAATCTTGACTCCAGCTTATGCTTCATCCAGTCTGGCATTTTGCATGATGTACTCTGCATATAAGTAAAATAAGCAGGATGAAAATATACAGGCTTGGGGTTCAGTTCAGTTCAGTCGCTCAGTTGTGTCCGACTCTTTGTGACCCCATGAATCACAGCACGCCAGGCCTCCCTGTCCATCACCAACTACCAGAGTTCACCCAGACTCATGTCCATCAAGTCAGTGATGCCATCCAGCCATCTCGTCCTGTGGTCCCCTTCTCCTCATGCCTCCAATCCCTCCCAGCATCAGTCTTTTCTAATGAGTCAACTCTTTGCATGAGGTGGCCAAAGTACTGGAGTTTCAGCTTTAGCATCATTCCTTCAAAAGAAATCCCAGGGCTGATCTCCTTCAGAAAGAAAAGGAAGAGGAACCAGAGATCAAATTGCCAACATCCACTGGATCATGGAAAAGGCAACAGAGTTCCAGAAAAACATCTATTTCTGCTTTATTGACTATGCCAAAGCCTTTGACTGTGTGGATCACAATAAACCGTGGAAAATTGTGAAAGAGATGGGAATACCAGACCACCTGACCTGCCTCTTAAAAAATCTATATGCAGGTCAGCAAGCAGCAGTTAAAAGTGGACATGGAACAACAGACTGGTTCCAAATAGGAAAAAGAGTATGTCAAGGCTGTATATTGTCACCCTGCATATTTAACTTATATGCAGAGTACATCATGAGAAATGCTGGACTGGAAGAAACACAAGCTGAAATCAAGATTGCCGGGAGAAATATCAATAACCTCAGATATGCAGATGACACCACTGTTAAGGCAGAAAGTGAAGAGGAACTAAAAAGCCTCTTGATGAAAGTAAAAGAGGAGAGTGAAAAAGTTTGCTTAAAGCTCAACATTCAGAAAACGAAGATCATGGCATCTGGTCCCATCACTTCATGGGAAGTAGATGGGGAAACAGTGGAAACAGTGTCAGACTTTATTTTGGGTGGCTCCAAAATCACTGTAGATGGTGACTGCAGCCATTAAATTAAAAGAGGCTTACTCCTTGGAAGGAAAGTTATGACCAACCTAGATAGCATATTGAGAAGCAGAGACATTACTTTGCTAACCAAGGTCCATCTAGTCAAGGCTATGGTTTTTCCAGTGGTCATGTATGGATGTGAGAGTTGGGCTGTGAAGAAAGCTGAGTGTCAAAGAATTGATGCTTTTGAACTGTGGTGTTGGAGAAGACTCTTGAGAGTCCCTTGGACTGCAAGGAGATCCAACCAGTCCATTGTAAAGGAGATCTGCCCTGGGTGTTCTTTGGGAGGAATGATGCTAAAGCTGAAACTCCAGTACTTTGGCCACCTGATGCGAAGAGTTGACTCATTGGAAAAGACTCTGATGCTGGGAGGGATCGGGGGCAGGAGGAAAAGGGGACAATAGAGGATGAGGTGGCTGGATGGCATCACCAACTCGATGAATGTGAATTTGAGTGAACTCCGGGAGTTGGTGATGTACAGGGAGGCCTGGCGTGCTGCAATTTATGGGGTCGCAAAGAGTCAGACACGACTGAGTGACTGAAGTGAACTGTTGGTAAACAAACCTACAACGTTTAGATTTATGAACCATACCTCCCGTAAAAATGACACACAATCTATACAACTCTTAGGGATATAAAATGCAGATGGTTCATAATTTTAACACTCCTTGTTTTGTAAGACAGCTCACAACCTAATTTAGAGACCTTATCTATGATTCTGGCCAGAGTATATGCTTAATGTAAGAAGGAAGCCCTGGGGAGCCAATCAGATTGTAGTAGACCTCACTCTGTTTTTCCTGTACATCCTGCTTCTTAAATTATTAAAATTATTAATAAAGTTTAATATTGAGTTTATTAGTTTGCTGAGGTTTCTTTCCATACAACAATGTTACAGACTGAACAACCGAAATTTATTATCTGGTTTAAGCAACCGAAATTAAATGAAGTAGCTAGCTTTCAAGCAGAGGCAGTATTACAAGAAATGATAATATAAGATAGATAAATAATTTTCAAGCACTTGATTCATAAACAACATGGCAAGATACAAACCTGAAAGCCTGCAGGAACAGAGCCTAGAAAAAGAATAGATTGATACTTCTGATCTCATGGTCAGTCTAGGACATACTTTCAGTGAGTGTATTTGTTGACTAGATGCCATAGCAAAATATAATACTGCAGACTGAGTTGTTTAAGCAATAGAATTTTATTGTTTCATAGTTCTGTAGGGTAGAAATAACACGTTAAACTGTTGATACTTTGATTTCTCCTGAGATCTCTCTCTTTGGTGTGCAGATGATCGCGTTCTCATTGCGGGTTCACATGACCTTTTTACTGCTGCTTTCTTTCTTTTCTAATAAGGACATCAGTCATTTTGGGTCTGATTCTGTCTGATTTGAAAATTTAATCCTTTATGTTAACTCATAAAAATGAATAATATTTGTGAACTATGATACTCTCAGTAATGTGAGCTATGATATTATTAAAGCAGTGTATGTTATAACAAATTCACATAAAAAGTCTTATCACAAATCCTATGAAAGCATAAAATGTAAAGTGAATGTCTGGAATGAGTGCAACATTTAAAAGTGAGTTTTAATTCCTTATATAAATGGTGTAGTTGGTTAGATATTTTTATCCTCCATTCATTTATGTGTCTTGTTGAAGACTTGCTTATTTTTTTCCCCAGCCATGTTATACAGGGTAGCAGATATTTAACCACTAGAAAGTTAATTCCTATTATAAGAGGATATCATAGACTTTCAATTAAGTAGCCAGAATTTTTTTTCTTTCTAAACCTAAGTAAAAAAAGGTTAAAAAAGCTTGATATTAGTATCAGCATTGTTTCTTCTTTATACTAGTTTATTTGTGTATTTCTATATTCACTAGTTTATTGTGTATTTCTATGTGAAACAATTAGGATTTCAGTCAAATACAATCACAGTAAACTAATACGCTGGCCCTTTCTCCTTCCCTTTAAAGGAAGCTCCTTCTCCAGTTTTTGGTCTAATCAGAAGATTTTTCATGCATTCAGTGTTTCATGCTCACTGCCTGGAATGCCCCTCCAGGCAGTGTTGCTCTTACTTTTCTCATGGGTCACTCTCTGGTGACAGTGATCAATGTCTGGTTTCTCTGTGCACCTATTTACACATTATGCAAGTGCTTTTCTCCACTGTGGCCAAAGAGATGAAGTGGAGTATGCTTCCCTTACCCTTGCTTCTTTGTCTCTTAGTACTTACAAGGCTAACGTCTAAGGTAGTGTTATAGGGGGATGCACCAAATTTTGACTTATTTCACGATAGAGGGCCAAAGTCAACTACTTGCCCTTTGTTTCTGGCTTTTGGTTGCTGAATAACTGAATATCCATTCCATGCAAATATCATCAAGTACAGAACAAACATAGAGTGTTATAGTGATTTTGGAAGCATACCATATTTCCATACTACCATGCCATACTACCAATAGCATTCCATATACTATAGTACCAATAGCATACCGTACTACCAATGCCCAATTTTGTATTTAGAATGCAGTTGCAGCAGGCTACATATTGCAGAATGACTCACTGTAGCAAAGAGAAGATGGACCACTTTCATCTTCTTTGGGCTTCCCTCATAGCTCAGTTGGTAAAGAATCTGCCTGCAATGCAGGAGACCCCCGTTCAATTCCTGGGTCAGGAAGATCTGCTGGAGAAGGGATAGGCAACCCACTCTAGTATTCTTGGGCTTCCTTTGTGGCTCAGCTGGTAAAGAATCTTCCTGCAATGCAGGAGACCTGGGTTTGACCCCTGGGTTGGGAAGATCCCCTGGAGAAGGGAAAGGCTACCCACTCCAGTATTCTGGTCTGGAGAATTGCATCAAATGTATAGTCCATGGGGTTGCAAAGAGTCAGACATGACTGAGAGACTTTCACTTTCACTTTGCATCCTCTTCAACTATGGGAAATCTGCACAATAATCAAAAACAACTGTGAACTCTTTATCATGCACTTATACAAAATGTTCAAATATCTAAAGAGTGGTGGTTACATGTTTAACAGATTTCTTAAAAAAAAATAAAGATTTGAATATAATGCTTTGCCAATACAATTACTGAAATAGAAATATAACAAATGGTGTATTAATACCAAAGTAGACTTGTGGTTGTTTAGTCGCTAAGAAATGTGTTACTCTTTTGTGACCCCAAGGCCTGTAGCCCTCCAGGTTCCTCTGTCCATGGGATTTCCTAGGCCAGAATATTAGAGTAGGTTGCCATTTCCTTCTTCACAGGATCTTGCAGACCCAGGGATCAAACTTGCATCTCCTGCATTGGCAGGCAGATTCTTTACTCCTGAGCCACCTGAAAAGGCCAAAGTACTCTTATTGACAACCAGTGACTCCTTAAAAGAAAAATTTGTTCACCAGAAAACACTGAACCACACAGTCAAACCTTCATCTGCTATGCCCAGGCATTTCTTATGTGATGTTGTGCCTTATGCCTAGGGAAAAAAATGCTAATATTAGTAGACATGCTATTAAATCTGAGAAGCAGTTTGGAATTCAGAGGCAATTTTACTATCATGAAAGTCAAATGTATAGCTTCATTATGACATTTATAAATTAAAGATTTAAGGATAGTTTCCTCAAATGACTGTGTTATGCAGCCTAAATGCATTTTAAAATGTCAGAAATAAAAATCAGAGTGATGAGTAATATATCTACCTCTGTAAATAGAAAGTGTCTTCTCAAGTTGTGTACAGAGCTTTAGTTTGTGGAATTGCTTCAGGGAACAAAATTGCAGTATCACCATCAACCAAATCTTCATGTCTAAAGAAAAGTTGTCTCTGGTTATTAGAAATAAAAGAAAACTTAAGAATTTGTGACAGGATCACTCTTGATTATAATTTATTAAGATTTAGCTGAACCAAAATATATCTTACTTCTTCAATGATTTAAATTACTGCTATGATCTATTTAGCATTATAAATATTCAGTGTAGTGTCTGCAGGAGGAATTAGCAAGAAATAGTGTTTTTGTAAAATCATTAAATTTTTAAATTTAATCATTAAATTTTTCTGTAAAGTTAAAATAGTAACCCCAAAATTCTCAACACTACCCTTTTAAAAAATCATAGAGTTGTAGGTCTACAATTTTGGAATGCATTTCAGCTTTTTAAATACATCTCAAATACTTATTATATGCTAGTGATATTCAGGCTTGGCTTGGGATAAATTGTTAATTTAACACAGCTATTTAGCACGTTGTTGTTGTCCAGTTGCCCAGTTGTGTTCGACTCTTTGTGACCTCATGGACTACAGCTTGCAAGACCTCCCTGACCCTCACCATTTCCGCAAGTTTGCCCAAGTTCATGTCCATTGCATCAGAGATGCCATCCAGCCATCTCATCTTTTGAAGCCCTCCTCTCCTTCTGTTCTCAATCTTTCCCAGTGTCAGGGACTTTTCCAATGAGTCATTTGTTCACATCAGATGACCAAAATACTGGAGTTTCAGCTTCAGTCCCTCTGAATATTCATGATTGATTTCCCTAAAGATTGACTAGTTTGATCTCCTTGCTGTCCAAGGGATTCTCAAGAGTCTTATCCAGCACCACAGTTCAAAAGCGTCAATTCTTCAGTGCTCCACCTTCTTTACAGTCCAGTTCTCACAACTGTAAGTGACCACTGGGAATATCATAGCCTTTAGTATGTAGTCAGAGGGTTTATTCATTCAACTTTTAATATGTACATTTATTGAAGGCTCTGAGCAACTTATGAACGAAATTACACTGTAAGAAGTTAAAGGTTAAAATTCTGCTTAACTTCGTCTCTTCTTGGACCTCTGAGGGTCCAAAAGAGGGTCTCCAGGGGAGAGCCCTTCATCATGACCTGATCTTCACTTCAAGTTGGCATGGGTTTTCTTATAGGCCCTTTTATCAAGCCACTCTGTCTAAAACTCACATCGTTTCCCACAATGAGAAAGATTGTTTCCTGTTCTCCCACCTTCCCCCTGTGCCAACCTCCACTGTGGGTGACATCTTTACAAGATACACCTAATACTAATATTGATTGGGCCTTAGTTTCCAAGTATCTTGGAGGATTGGTGAGTGATCTAAGTGGGATCCTGTGCCACTCCCATGGGCCTGAGAATTACTGTTCTTTCAATTAAAGTTTCCTTTACAATATTCCTTCCCATGGGAGCAGCAGCTTGCTGGTTTTTTACTACTACATAATAAATACTGACCTATTCAATAATTACCTTTTTTCCAAGGACAAATATTAATATTTTAAGAGATTATATACTTTTAGTTCATATTTAGAAATAATATTTCCTACATTAACGATGTCTCTACCCTGCCCTTGGAGTATATGGTTCCTCAGTGTTGCTCTGAGGGGCCTTTAATTTCCTATCTGCACTTTCCCGTGGCCCACAGGAATCGTAAAAATGTACATTAGCCTTTAATGTCCACTTTTATTGAGACCAAGGGACAGACTCTCTATTCCATTCCACTCTTTGAAGTCAGAGACTGCCTTTGATTTAAAGTAAATGGAAGACTTTGATTACCAACATGTTCTATAACTGACCCAGACATAAATGAAGACCCGAATAGGTGCATTATTGTGCCCCATAACAGATAGACATGTATGGGAAGAAAGGTTGGAATTAAAATAACAGTAATATTAAAAAGAACAATAAAACTCACATATCTAGTTCTCAGTACAGGTAATTTCATCCTACCCCAGATTCCAGAAGGTGAAATGATTTTTCTGAAAAGGTCTCCAGAATGAGCTGAGGCTAGAGAATTCCTTCACAGAACTAGGAAAAAATTCAACTCTGGGAACTATTTTCATCCAGCAAGGGCTAAATTAACTACCCAAAATTATCTGGTGACAAAAAGGCCAGAACTAGCTTGAGGAGGAGACAAGGGAGAGAAACGACAGTATTTTTTGGTCCAGTGGGGAGAACAAGTAACTGACCAGAGCAGGAAGTTGTGCCATGGAAACTCAGAAAGCTGGGTGTTTTGTCTTCTGAAAGTGAAACTATTAGTCACTCAGTCGTGTCCACCTCTTTGTGACTCTATGGACTGTAGCCCGTCAGGCTCCTCTGTCTATGGGATTTTTCAGGCAAGAATAATGGAGTGAGTTGCCATTTTCTTCTCCAGGGGATCTTCCCAACTTAGGGATTGAACCTGGATCTCTCATATTGCAGGCAGATTCTTTACCATCTGAGCCACCATAAAAGCACCTCTTCTAACAAAGGATATTAATCATCTGGTGTTTCAGGAAGATCATGGCATGCAAGGACAGACATTTCTTATTGCTCATCAGTCATTCATTTATTCAACAACTTTTATTGAGTTCTAGGCTTTGGAAATATATAAACCAGTGAGTAAAGCAGGCTAAGACTACTGTCTTCATGGGCTAATTTTCTACAGTTTTCTAAAGAAAATGAAGAGTAAAAAAAAAACAAAATTTAGAATACCAGAAGTACTATGAAGAGAAGGCAGGGAAGGGAGAAAGAGCCTGGTGAAAGGCAGGAAGAGAACCATTAAGTTCAGCTCAGTTAAGTTTCTCAGTCGTGTCCGACTCTCTGCGACCCCATGAATTGCAGCACGCCTGGCCTCCCTGTCCATCACCAACTCCTGGAGTTCACCCAGATTCACGTCCATCGAGTCGGTGATGCCCTCCAGCCATCTCATCTGTCATCCCCTTCTCCTTCTGCCCCCAATCCCTCCCAGCATCAGAGTCTTTTCCAATGAGTCAACTCTTTGCATGAGGTGGCCAAAGTACTGGAGTGTCAGCTTTAGCATCATTCCTTCCAAAGAACACTCAAGGCTGATCCCCTTTAGAATGGACTGGTTGGATCTCCTTGCAGTCCAAGGGACTTTCGAGAGTCTTCTCCAACACCACAGTTCAAAAGCATCAATTCTTCGGGGCTCAGCTCCCTTCACAGTCCAACTTTCACCACCATACATTACTATTGGAAAAACCATAGCCTTGGCTAGATGGACCTTTGTTGGCAAAGTAATGTCTCTGCTTTTGAATATGCTATTTAGGTTGGTCATAACTTTCCTTCTAAGGAATAAGCCTCTTTTAATTTCATGGCTGCAGTCACCATCTGCAGTGATTTTGGAGCCCCCCAAAATAAAGTCTGACACTCTTTCCACTGTTTCCCCATCTATTTCCTTTGAAGTGACAAGACAAGATGCCATGATCTTCGTTTTCTGAATGTTGAGCTTTAGGCCAACTTTTTCACTCTCCTATTTCACTTTCATCAAGAGGCTTTTTAGTTCCTCTTCACTTTCTGCCATAAGGGTGGTGTCATCTGCATATCTGAGGTTATTTATATTTCTCCCAGGAATCTTGATTCCAGCTTGTGCTTCTTCCAGCCCAGCGTTTCTCATGATGTACTCTGCATATAAGTTAAATAAGCAGGGTGACAATATACAGCTTTGACGTACTCCTTTTCCTACTTGGAACCAGTCTGTTGTTCCATGTCCAGTTCTAACTGTTGCTTCCTGACCTGCATATAGGTTTCTCAAGAGGCAGGTCAGGTGGTCTGGGATTCCCATCTTGTTCAGAATTTTCCACAGTTTACTGTGGTCATGGTGGAGAGGTCTGACTGAATGTGGTCCACTGGAGAAGGGAATGGCAAACCACTTCAGTATTCTTGCCTTGAGAACCCCATGAATAGTAGGAAAAGGCAAAATGATAGGATTCTGAAAGAGGAACTCCCCAGGTCGGTAGGTGCTCGATATGCTGCTGGAGATCAGTGGAGAAATAACTCCAGAAAGAATAAAGGGATGGAGCCATAGCAAAAACAATACCCAGTTGTGGATATGACTGGTGATAGAAACAAGGTCCGATGCTGTAAGAGCAATATTGCATAGGAACCTGGAATGTCAGGTCCATGAATCAAGGCAAATTGGAAGTGGTCAAACAGGAGATGGCAAGAGTAAACGTCGACATTCTAGGAATCAGCGAGCTAAAATGGACTGGAATGGGTGAATTTAACTCAGATGACCATTATATCTACTACTGCTGGCAGGAATCCCTTAGAAGAAATAGAGTAGCCATCATAGTCAATGAAAGAGTCCAAAATGCAGTACCTGGATGCAATCTCAAAAACGACAGAATGATCTCTGTTCATTTCCAAGGCAAACCATTCAATATCACAGTAATCCAAGTCTATGCTCTAACCAGTAACGCTGAAGAAGCTGAAGTTAAATGGTTCTATGGAGACCTACAAGACCTTTTAGAACTAACACCCCCAAAAGATGTCCTCTTCATTATAGGGGACTGGAATGCAAAAGTAGGAAGTCAAGAAACACCTGGGGTAACAGGCAAATTTGGCCTTGGAATACGGAATGAATCAGGGCAAAGGCTAATAGAGTTTTGCCAAGAGAACACACTGGTCATACAAAACACCCTCTTCCAACAACACAAGAGAAGACTCTACACATAGACATCACCAGATGGTCAACACCAAAATCAGATTGATTATATTTTTTGCAGGCAAAGATGGAGAAGCTCTGTACAGTCAGCAAAAACAAGACCGGGAGCTGACTGTGGCTCAGATCATGAACTCCTTGTTGCCAAGTTCAGACTTAAATTGAAGAGAACCATTAAAGGGATATTAAAACAAGACAGGCAAGTTGCTGTATAACACAGGGAACTCAGTCTGGTGTTTTGTGAAGACCTAGAGGGAGGGGATGAAGAGATTTGTGGCAGGGAGGCTGAAGAGGAAGAGGATTAGAATTATATTTATGGCTAATTCACACTGTTGTATGACAGAATCCAATATAACATTGTAAAGCAATTATTATCCTATTAAAAAAAAACAACAAATAAAAAACAAGACAGGCGATATTCATGGTGGCTTGGAACAGGCATATGTGGATTATATACAGAGAGGTAGACAGATCCAGAATATGTATTTAAGGATTAACCAACAGCAATACTCACTAATAACTTGGATGTGGATTATTTGAGAAGGAGAGGAATCAAGCATGTATCCAGGTCTATAGCTTAAGTATCTGGGATTATGGAAAAGCTCACTTATTAAGTTGATTAGTTGGTTTTTATTTATAATTGACTAATGTATTTTCTCTTTTCTTGCTTCTTTTCATATGTGGTAAATTTTTTTATTGGATCCCAGACATTATTAATTTTACCTTTTTACATGCTGGATATTTTTGTTTTCCTGTATGTATTCTTAAACTTGTCCTAGGTTGAAAGCAAGTTGCTTGATCTTTTGAGTCTTGCTAGAATGAACCGGAACAATATTTATTCCAGGACTAACTATTCCCTACTAACTAGGAAAGAGTCTTCTGCATACTCTAATTTCCTTTGAATTATGAACTTTACCGGTGGGAATAAGTACTGTGCCTGGCCGTCTTTTCCTACTGTATACCTTTCTTTCTAATCCTATGGGTGGTTTTTACCCATCTCTGGTAGTTTCCTTACACATATGTTCTATTCAGTACTCAACTGAATTCTCAAGGGAAATACTCTGTACACATTCAACATTCTCCCACTTTCCAACTTCTTCCTCTCTGGAATTTTGTTTTTGGAATTCTGTCTGCTTCAATTACCCTGCAATCTCAGCAACATCTCAACTTGAGTCTGCTTTTCTCTGCCTAGGTCCCTTCACCGCTCTTTTATTATGTCTTGATACAGTAAACTAGAGCAATTATAAGTATTATTTCATTATTTCTTGTTGCTCAGACCCCACTATCTTTTTTGCCATATGTCAAGGATTTGAAAAATAACATTGTGTATATTTTACCTATTTATATGATTGTTTTTGGTAAGAGGGTAAAGGTAATCTCTAAATTGTCTGGAAGTAATTGTTGGTCTACTTACTACAGTGATTATAGGTGCAGTCTTACAATAACACAACCAGCCACAATCTTCCAGAAAATACTTTTTAGTTGAAAAAGATATTTGAAAACCACTGATTTAAAAATAGAATAAATAGAAAAAAATATGTATCTCATTGAGATTGATATGATCTGAAAATCATTACTATTAAAAAGTGAATATATTTGGAAAGATCTGCAAATTTAAGTAAATAAAGAGTATCATAAAACAGTTTTTACTTAAAGTGACTTAGTTTAATCAGATTTTTCTCTCTAATATCCAATTTAGATTATTTTGTGGAATGGTGGATTTTTGAAAAAGAAGAGACATAACTTTGGAGCATGTGACATTTTAAGATAGGTCAAGTTTAGGAGACCCCAGTAAGAAATCAGGGGCTTCCCAGGTGACATGAGGGGTAAAGAATCTGTCTGCCAATGCAGGAGACACAAGGGACCTAAGTTCAGTCCTGGGTGGGGAAAAGCCCCTAGAGAAGGAAATGGCAGCCCACTCCAGTATTCTTACTTGGAGCCAGGTGGTCTACAATCTATGGGGTCACAAAGAGTTGGACATGACTGAAAGACTAACACACATGCAAGAAGAAATCTAATAGCCAATTCTAGATTGATTATATCTGGATTGATTACTTACTCTTGATGCCTTGACTGGTTGGTTTGAGGTAATCCCTACTTTCCTATTTACCTAAGGCAACTATATAATTTTTTATAAAGTCTGACATTTATACTACATGTTTACAAAATATAATTCTGCCTTCTGAACATTGTACCTGGTAAGAATATAGTCAGAAAAGAAAGCAGCAACAAACTATGTAAGGGGTAAAAGTTTAAGAAAACGTTTTTAGAGCTCATTCACATCCATCTAGACTAATAAATTTAAACTGGCTCATTGAAGCAGCAAATACATTTCATCTTTCCACCAAGCATAACATTCACTGAATCACATCAATATTTCCTTCCTATCTCTGAGGTCCGTTTCCTCCTCAGTGGATTCCAGATGACTGCAAAAAACTTGAGGTGTATTTCTTGTTCTTTCCAATAATGAGACCCTTAAGCATTAATTTGACAACACAAATTTTGCCAGTGACTGTACTTTAACTGTCAAAATAAGTCAAGGAGGAAGGAAAACGAGCTGATAAGATTTAAGTACATGTCTTTTGCATGATGATGTTTAATATTAGTAAAATGGAAGTCAAGCAGTAGTTTGTATTCTGTTCAAAAAAAGAAAATATGTTAGTTCTCAATTTTATTAATTCCTTCATACATTAAAAATGAGATTAAATCCTAGGTAGTTCAAATAAAATTACTTTTATCATTTGTGAGAAGATTTAAAGGAAAAATTTGCAGTGTTATGTGATCTGTAGTTCAGATAAATATGGAAACATGACATGATCCTTTAGCTGCATTTTTGTACACAGTAAGACTTTTAAGTTTAAGATGAAAAGTAAATCCCAGCATTAAGATAGTAATAGTTACTGTATATTGAATATTTATTATGTGCTCATGCCAGGCACTTTGTGGCTATATATTTATTCCTCATAATAAACCCAGGAGTGAGTTTTAAGTATCATCCTTATCATGTAGCTGATAAAATTGATGCTTAAGGATAATATATTACAAGCTCAAGGTCTCACACACTGTCAAAAATTATTTGAAACTGGGAATCTTCTAACATCAAAACTTATGTTCTTACCCTATACAGATAAACAATTGTTTTAAAGGAGTTTTAGCAGTTGATTTGTTAGAACACAAACAAATAATCTGAGAAAATTTATCTTTTAGCAATAAAATAGGTAATATTCTATTATTGAAATTATTGAAAGAAATGGAAGTAAAGAGATGTAAATAGGAAATTTGCAATTACTTTTCAGCCAATTCTGAATACATTTGATTTCTGATCAAGTGGACTATACAAATGCACTGTATACCTGTCTATTCCCATTTATTTCTGCCTGTAATTTGTTCCTGAGCTCATCCATTTCTTTTAGTATCTGCCAGTATCAGCCAGATACTGTATGATATGATACTGCATGCCAGGTATCAGTCTGCTGTCGTTTTGTTTTCTATTCTCTTTTCCTAAAAGGTCAAGCTCGGTAGCTTCAACCTGTGCTTACCAGTTCACCTATGCTGACAATTTCCATATTGCATTTTCCAATTATAGTATTTTTTTCCTATCTTCCATCTAATTTCTTATCCAATGCTACATATTTTAGTTTTTTAATTCATGATAGCAACTTACTCCTATATCAGTTTCTCGATTAACACAATAAACATTTATTTCTTATTTATATTGGCTTTGTTTGGAGTATAGCTCTGTTAAATATGGTTACTTCAGGAAACTAGAGTGATGATAATTACTTGGTATTGTAGTTTCACTATGTGAAATATGAGGTCTCTTTTTTTTTTTTTTTTTTTTTACCTGTATTAGCACTTTGGCTCATAGTACCTTGATTAGAACTAGTCACATGGTGATGAGTAACTGTAAGAGGGGTGGAAAGTATAACCTTGTATGTTTCGGGAAGAAAAATAACCTGGATATTGGCCAGCACTGCTAAAATACAATCTAGAAACTAACATTTATTGAATTCCTACTTGTTCCAAGCTCAGCTATGTAGCATAATTATTAATAATTTCACTAAGGCTTACGTAGGTTTAGTGTTTACTTGTAAGTGACATGGCTAAATAGAGCAGAGGCTAGGATTAGAATCTGGAGTGTAAGTCTAGATGTATGCATTTCCCTCTTACACAGGAAGCATTTGTGTAATATTTATTGAATGTGTAAATGTTATCTTATGCAGTCTCATTCAGTTTTCTTTTGAAAGAATACTATTATTTCAGAATTTTTTTTTTTTTTTTTTTTTGGTAAAAACATTGCCAAAGAAATATATCATCCATCATATCCTTTCTCTAAAAAAAATGAGCAGTTTGGGAGAGTTGCATTCTGTAATTGGTTACTCACATCTATCTATCTAATTATCTATCTATCATCTATCTAACTACTCTATTTATCTAACATCTATCCAACCGGTCCATTCTGAAGGAGATCAACCCTGGGATTTCTTTGGAAGGAATGATGCTAAAGCTGAAACTCCAGTACTTTGTCCACCTCATGCGAAGAGTTGACTCATTGGAAAAGACTTTGATGCTGGGAGGGATTGGGGGCAGGAGAAGAAGGGGACGACAGAAAATGAGATGGCTGGATGGCATCACTGACTCGATGGGCGTGAATCTGAGTGAACTCCAGGAGTTGGTGATGGACAGGGAGGCCTGGCATGCTGCGATTCATGGGGTCGAAAAGAGTCGGACACGACTGAGCAACTGAACTGAACTGATCTAATATCTATCTATGTATCTATCTTCCTCCTCCTTCCCCTCCTACTTCTTCATCATCGCCATCATCCATTTTCTCATGTCTATAGTTTTAGAAAGAAGAATTTGCTTCCTGTAGAAGGTATGTCTTTTTTTTTTTTTTTTTTGGTGTTAGTTCTAAAATGTCTTGTAGGTCTTCATAGAACCATTCAACTTCAGCTTCTTCAGTGTTCCTGGTTGGGGCATGGACTTGGATTACCGTGATATTGAATGGTTTGCCTTAGAAATGAACAGAGATCATTCTGTTGTTTTTGAAATTGCATCCAAGTACTGCATTTCAAACTCTTTTGTTGACCATGATGGCTACTCCATTTCTTCTAAGGGATTCCTGTTTACAGCAGTAGATATAATGGTCATCTGAGTTAAATTCACCCATTCCAGTCCATTTTAGTTTGCTGATTCCTAGAATGTCGACGTTTACTCTTGCCATCTCCTGTTTGACCACTTCCAATTTGCCTTGATTCATGGACCTAACATTCCAGGTTCTTATGCAATATTGCTCTTTTCAGCATTGGACCTTGCTTCTATCACCAGTCACATCCACAACTGGGTATTGTTTTTGCTATGGCTCCATCCCTTCATTCTTTCTGGAGTTATTTCTCCACTGATCTCCAGTAGCATATTGGGCACCTATTGACCTGGGGAGTTCCTCTTTCAGAATCCTATCATTTTGCCTTTTCCTACTGTTCATGGGGTTCTCAAGGCAAGAATATTGAAGTGGTTTGCCATTCCCTTCTCCAATGGACCACATTCTGTGAGACCACTCCACCATCACCCGCCCATCTTGGTTGGGCCCACACGGCATGGCTTAGTTTCATGGAGTTAGACAAGGCTGTGGTCCGTGCGATCAGATTAACTAGTTTTCTGTGATTATGGTTTCAATGTGTCTGCTCTCTGATGCCCTCTCTCAACACCTACCGTCTTACTTGGGTTTGTCTTACCTTGGACGTGGGGTACCTCTTTAAGGCTGCTCGAGGAAAGCGCAGCTGCTGCTTCTTAACTTGGATGAGGGGTATCTCCTCACGGCCACCCCTCCTGACCTTGAACGTGGAGTAGCTCCTCTCAGCCCTCCTGCGCCTGCACAGCTGCTGCTCCTTGGATGTGGGGTAGCTCCTGTGGGCTGCCGCCCCTGCAGT
>SJYR01002674.1:212378-230466 GCA_006410655.1 Kobus ellipsiprymnus
TTGATCTGTTACTTTTTAAGTTTCATCATATTTATAGGTATTTCTCAGGAAATTCAGTAAGTGATTATATGCTGTATTATATTATTGCTAGTCGTTATTTTTGGTTTTAAGATCCAAAGGTTTTAAGATTCGGAGCTGCTAACTTGTTGGATATTTTTTGTAGTGTGATTCATCAAACTTACTCTGAAAGCTAGAGAGTAAGGGTCTTGGGGGTCAGATTTCTTGGTAGCTATTCAACTCTTATATTGCATGTGAAAGCAATCAAAGACAATATGTAAGTGAATGAGCATGGCTGTGTTCCAATGAAACTTTATTAACAAAAATAGGCAATAGGCTGGACTTGAATGTCAAGCTGTAGTTTACAGAACCTTGATTTATAGCAAAATCTAGTAATAATGCTCACAGTGGCTAAATAGAAAGCATCAATGCAGCAAACCAGGTGCATTTGTCTTTACCTGAAGACTCTTGTTTTGGCTAGTAAAGAGTTGGGCTTCTATAATATATGCTAAATATATGCTCTGCTCTTTTTCCTAAACACCCCTTTACTTTATTTTCTCATTTCTGAGAGTTGGGCAGGATAAACATTTAATTATTTTATATTAGACCCTACTATAAAAATAAGTATAACATCACAATCAACACTACACTTTGGTACAGATAGAGTAGGGAATAGTGGAGACTGTGTTAGGGTGGATCATAGCATGCAGGAAAGAGGCCTAGTATTGACAGATAGTCAAACTGTTTACATTATGAAACACATTTACATTGGAATTTTACCAGATTTAAGTGCTTGCAAATAATTTTTAAAATTATGTAGTCCAAGATGTGGTTCATATAGAACATGTCAATAAGCTAAGGGTGACCCACTACAGCATTCATTTGATAACACACAGCATACAAAAGGCAGTTGAAGAAAAAAATGCCAGTTTACTGGATTTTCACCTGATGCTGAATTTCATATTATTTAGATGGCTAAAAATATAAAGCATATTCAATCAGAAAGGTTAGAAGTATTAAACTTCTTACTTTCTCCTGTAAATGATAATCACAAAATAATTACCAGTTGGTCATTCGGTTCAGTTCAGTTCAGTTCAATTGCTCAGTCGTGTCCAGCTCTTTGCGACCCCATGAATCACAGCACGCCAGGCCTCCCTGTCCATCACCAACTCCTGGAGTTTACTCAAACTCATGTCCATCGAGTCAGTGATGACATCCAGCTATCTCATCCTCTGTTGTCCCCTTCTCCTGCTGCCCCCAATCCCTCCCAGTATCAGGGTCTTTTCCAGTGAGTCAACTCTTCGCATGAGGTGGCCAAAGTACCAGAGTTTCAGCTTCAGCATCAGTCCTACCAATGAACACCCAGGGCTGATCTCCTTTAGGATGGACTGGTTGGATCTCCTTGCAGTCCAAGGGACTCTCAAGAATCTTCTCCAACACCACAGTTCAAAAGCATCAATTCTTTGGCGCTTAGTTTTCTTTATAATCCAACTCTCACATCCATACATGACCACAGAAAAAACCATAGCCTTGACTGGACGGAAGATTTTTAGCAAAGTAATGTCTCTGCTTTTTAATATGCTTTCTAGGTTGGTCATAACATTTCTTACAAGGAGTAAGCACTGAAACATTAGTCACAGAAAACTAGCCAATCTGATCACACAGACCACAGCCTTGTCTAACTCAATGAAACTAACCCATGCCATGTGGGGCCACCCAAGAAGGGAGGGTCATGGTGGAGAGGTCTGACAGAATGTGGTCCACTGGAGAAGGGAATGGCAAACCACTTCAGTATTCTTGCCTTGAGAACCCCCTTAAGAGTATGAAAAGGCAAAATGATAAGATACTGAAAGAGGAACTCCCCAGGTTGGTAGATGCTCAATATGCTCCTGGAGATCAGTGGAGAAATAACTCCAGAAAGAATGAAGGCATGGAGCCAAAGCAAAAACAATATCCAGTTGTGGATGTGACTGATGATAGAAGCAAGGTCCGATGCTGTAAAGAGCAATATTGCATAGGAACCTGGAATGTCAGGTCCATGAATCAATGCAAATTGGAAGTGGTCAAACAGGAGATGGCAAGAGTGAATGTCAACATTCTAGGAATCAGTGAACTAAAATGGGCTGGAGTGGATGAATTTAACTCAGATGACAGTTGATGACCAAGGGATTCCTACTGTGGGCAGGAATCCCTTAGAAGAAATGTAGTAGCCATCATGGTTAACAAAAGAGTCTGAAATGCAGTACCTGGATGCAATCTCAAAAACGACAGAATGATCTCTGTTCCTTTCCAAGGCAAACCATTCAATATCACAGTAATCCAAGCCTATGCCCCAACCAGTAATGCTGAAGAAGCTGAAGTTGAATGGCTTTATGAAGACCTACACGACCTTTTAGAACTAACACCCAAAGAAGATGCCCTTTTCATTATAGGGGACTGGAATGCAAAAGTAGGAAGTCAAGAAACACCTGGAGTAACAGGCAAATTTAGCCTTGGAATACGGGATGAAGCAGGGCAAAAACTAATAGAGTTTTGCCAAGAGAACGCACTGGTTATAGCAAACACCCTCTTCCAACAACACAAGAAAAGACTCTACACATGGACATCACCAGATGGTCAACACCAAAATCAGATAGATTATATTCTTTGCAGCCAAAAATGGAGAAGCTGTATATAGTCAGCAAAAACAAGACCAGGAACTGACTGTGGCTCAGATCATGAACTCCTTATTGCCAAATTCAGACTTAAATTGTAGAAAGTGGGGAAAACCACTAGACCATTCAGGTATGACCTAAATCAAATCCTTTAGGATTATACAGTGGTAGTGAGAAATAGATAAGGGACTAGATCTGATAGATAGAGTGCCTGATGAACTATGGATGGAGGTTCATGACATTGTACAGGAGACAGGGATCAAGTCCATCCCCATGGAAAAGAAATGCAGAAATGAAAAAAGGCTGTCTGATAAGGGCTTAAAAATAGCTGTGAAAAGAAGAGTTGGTCATTATCTATAAATATATGTTAAAGAAATTTCATGATTAGAATGTATTTTATTTAATTAGTGTCACTAGAGCAGGTCTTTGCATTAGTAGCTATTTATTTTGCCTGCCTATTCTTATATAATATATATATATATATATATATATATATAAAGTATTTGATATGATCTAGTACTTGATATGGAGCAGGCAATGGCAACCCACTCCAGTACTCTTGCCTGGAAAATCCCGTGGACGGAGGAGCCTGGTAGGCTGAGGTCCATGGGGTCGCTGAGTTGGACACGACTGAGCAACTTCACTTTCTTTTTTCACTTTCATGCATTGGAGAAGGCAATGGCAACCCACTCCAGCGCTCTTGCCTGGAGAATCCCAGGGACGGCAGAGCCTGGTGGGCTGCCGTCTATGGGTTTGCACAGAGTCAGACACGACTAAAGCGACTTAGCAGCAGTACTTGATAACTAGAGAAGATATGTTCTAGTTAATAAATAGTGCTATCTATTAAAAAAAAAGAAAGAATATGAGAAACCATCTTTACACATAATAACTGTGATTAACAGTGGATACTAGCTTAGTCGTAGCATGGTGTTGGATAGTTAATGTTTACCTACAATCCAGTAATTAAGAGTATATTATCGAATCTTAACATCCTCACCGAACTGAATAGGAACTGTGTAGAGGCTGCCTTGATTTGTTCATTAAATGAGGAGTAGGACAATGAGAGTCATGTTGGACCTCCTAAAAAGAAGTCTTCATCTTGGATAACAGGAGGTACTGAAAATGGAGGAACATCTGTGAAAAGTTTAAAATTAAGCAGATGCAAAAGGCAAAATGTAGAAAGGGGAGGTAAAAAATGGCTATAGTGAATATGGGTATGTAGGTTGAGCATGGCTTCCCTGGTGGCTCAGTGGTAAAGAGTCCATCTGCCAATGCAGAAGACGTGGGTTTGAGCCCTGTGTCAGGAAAAGCCCCTGAAGAAGGAAATGGCTGCCCTCTTTAGTAGATGTGCCTGTGGAATCCCATGGACAGAGAAGTCAGGAGGGCTATAGTCCATGGGATCGCAAAAGAGTCAGACACAGCTTAGTGACTAAACAACATAGACTGAGTAATAAAGGCAGATATTAAAGGTGCATAAAGAAAGTGTCAAAAGTTCAGGACCAAGTGGCAGATGAACTCTGAGTGAAGGTGAAACCCAAGTGAGACTAGATTTTACCAGGGATAATGAAGATACCTATTATCTGATGAGGAAACGACATAGTCGTAGCAATTAATATTTAAAGTTAAATATGATTTCACTATGAGATTAATGAAGTTTGTGGCAAGGATTTGAGAATAGTTGGTTCATCAGCTCCCTCAGAATTGATCCCTGAAATATTAATGGAGAAAGTAAGCCACACCTGAAACCAAGACACTGGTAGCTGATTGCAAGTAAGAATTGACTATAAATCATTCCACATTGGGCAAAATTCTGGAACTTTCTAAATATTTTCATATATGTGTAAGAAAACAGTACTACTGTAGCTGAGCAGTAACTAGATGCTAGTGAAGCTAAAGGGTGAGTTTGAATGATATGATATGATAGTGTTGTAGTTTTACTAGCTCTGACAGTTGTGAAAAATGTGATACAGTTTACCTTTTGAATTTGATCTAATTAAGAATGAAAATTTCTGTTCTCATTTTATCCCCCATTGTAAGGAGTAACTCTAACTCAACTTGATCCAAGGCAGATTTAGCACAGCTTTTGGATGTACTCCTTACCTCATATCCCTAGTAGTAATGTTATTGGAATATGTCTCAATTGTATTGTGATGTGTGACAACTCCAAGGTGAAGTTGGCTATAGCTGTTCATAGCTTAGAAGTATTTGGATGGCCTAATAATTTGTGTAGGGTGAATCTGAGAGTCTCCTCATACATTGTATTCTTACCCATAGGTTAAGTAAATCTCTCTCCATCTCTCCACTCCTCCCTTCCTCCTTTCTCCCTTTTGCTTCTCTCCCTCTCTCTCTTGCCCCCTTCCCCTCCCTCCTTCCCTCTCTCTATTTATCTCCTTCTTCCTCAACACTCATACCTAGGACCAAATACTGAAGGATCATTTCTTAGATGATCCACATATCTTAAATATATTATAAACATTCTATTATACTTTTTGTTTCCCCACCTACATGGCATAATCAGAATACAAATTACTAACAATGAAAAGAAAGCCAATTTACTATATATTATTATGTATCATCAGTCCCCCATATCCCTATTCATTAACCTCTTGTTCAGGCAGGAAATTTCTCATGAAGGAAATATTTTCATAGGATACTTATGCCAATGAGAATGCCATTGTTTGACTTGTTCTAATAGGAAAAACTGTCAAGGTTAAACTCTGTCTCCAAACATTCTTTCAAAATCAATATATTCCTTGAAGAAGTCTCAAGGAATAACACTTCAATCTTACTCTATCCAGCAAAGATATAAGCCTTTCTTGATTTGTTATTCCTGACATTGCTACATTAGAGGTAGACATTTTATTCAAAGGGTAGTTTTTTCTACCATAGTGGTTCAATTAATTTATTTAACTTGAAAAAGAAAACAATCTTATAAAGAGAATTGCCAAATTTAGCAAAAAAAAAAAAAAGTAGGATGCCCCATTAAATTACTCCTAATTGCCTTATCCATATGCTCATTGAGGTAAAATAAAAGTATGATATGAACCATACTTATATTAAACAAAACAAAACAAAAAACATTATTAACGTGTAATACATTGTCCCAAAGTTATAGTTTTTGATTATATGTCTCTGATAATTTATCTCTCCTTAAAAATTACTTGTTTTGTAAAATTTGCTGGAAGAAAATTCCATTCAGTTACAATATATGTTTCATTTATATAATAGCATAACATCTACTGTGGTCACATTCAACGTATTTTATTCTTTTGCTCACTGAATATTTATTAGAGAGAAAATACACTCATAATTAGCATAATGATCCAGTATACTGAACATGTACTGACATAAAGTTAACAACTGTGAGAATTGCTCTATAAATTTGATTTGTTGAAGCATAATACCATCTTTATGATATAATAATTATCCACCTTAAATTGGAATTACTTTTCCTATTAATAAGCAATGTTGTCCATTTTAAGTACAGCCTCATACTTAAAGGTATACAAAGTTTAGCAGTTCTTTCTTTAATGTACTCAACAAATTTAAGCAATGAAATACTTTTAATTTGATTGTACTTCTCTCAAGTTGCATAATTATATTACTAAAGAGATTTTGGATATTAACAAATAATAAATAAGTAGAGCTCATTCAATTTGCATTCAGTCACTCATTCGTGTCCGACTTTTTGCAACTCCATGGACTGCAGCAGGCCAGGCCTCCCTCTCCTTCACCATCTATAGGAACTTGCTCAGATTCATATCCATTGAGTCGGTGATGTCATCCAACCATCTCATCCCCTGTCATCCCCTTCTCCTTCCACCTTCACTCTTTCCCACATCAGGGTCTTTTCCAATGTGTTGGCTCTTTGCATCAAGTAGCCAAAGTATTGGAGCTTCAGCTTCAGCATCAGTCCTTCCAATGAATATTCAAGATTGATTTCCTTTGGAATTGACAGGTTTGATTTCCTGGCAATCCAAGGGACTCTCAAGAGTCTTTTCCAACACCACAGTTCAAAAGCATCAATTCTTCAGCGCTCAGCCTTCTTTATGGTCCAACTCTCACATCCATAACTAACTACTGGAAAAAACCATAGCTTTGATTAGACTGATCTTTGTTAGCAAAGTGATGTCTTTGCTTTTTAATATGCTGTCTAGGTTGGTTGCTGGAGTCCAACTCCAGTAGCCAGGGAATCAGCCTGAAAGGGTGAGCAGTGTTGGTGGACAATTATGTAGCCTCTGACTTGAGGTACGGGGCTACATGTTTATTTCAAGCTTCAGGTTTTCTTTTATACTTTGACAAAAGCATTAGGTCAGAGGTTTGACATTTTTAGTTTCCCCCACCTGGATTTATTGTCTCCAGAAATCATTGTTGCCCTACAAGCAGAGTTCCTGCTTCAGCTCAGAATCGGCTTTACTATCTATTATCTACTTCTTTTATGTGTCCTATACTTCACTTGTGATTACATTGTAACCCATGCTACATTCTTCAGTTTATTTCTTATCTTTCTAAATCCTGTTTGCCCCTAGCATCTTAAGATCACTATCTCCTAAAAAGGCTTCTAGCTATTAATATCTCTAAAATTCCTAATCTCTATAAGCTATAGTAAAATATGCTAACATTACAACATTCCTTAAACTTTTAGCTTCTAACTATTCTTAATTACTCCTAAACCCTGAACTCAGCAAACTTCTTTTGCCATAAATATTTCCCTCACAGACAGATAACAGGTCTCAGATAACAATCCTTCCCATGGCCTTAAGCTGCAGCCTATGTGCTCATCCTGGAACATTCTTTGTAAAGATCCTTGAACAAATGTCAATGGTTACTTTATGGATTATTTTCTGGGCACAACTGCAGAAGGCTTTGTGCTTTCTCATGCTTCTCCCAAGAACAATAAGCACCTTAACATTCTTTCCAGCCAACTCAACCGAAGAAAGGAAAGAACAAGTCAGAATCACAAAACCTAGCTCCTTCATCCAGGGAATGTGCCTGCGGAAAATGAGGAGAGGGGGTTGGGGCCATGCCACCATTTCGTCAGTAATGCCTAACATGGCTCTCAACAGTTGGTCATAGCTTTTCTTCCAAGGAGTGTTTTTTAATTTCATGGCTTCAGCCACCATCTGCAGTGATTTTGGAGCCCAAGAAAATAAAGTCTGTCACTGTTTCCATTGTTTCCCCAACTATTTGCCATGAAGTGATGGCTGAATGCCATGATCTTAGTATTTCAAAGTTGGGTTTTAAGCCAGCTTTTTCATTCTCCTCTTTCACCTTCATCAAGAGGCTCTTTAGCACCTCTTTGCTTTCTGTCATAAAAGCTCATTCAATAGTTTTTTTTTTTTTTTTAAATTGTTTTAAACAAGAAACTTTTGCCTCTTTTCTTCAGAAGTGAAGTATAATTCAGGACTTCAAGTAGACTCAGATATCTCTCAACTATGTTTGTTAAGGTGGACAAATGGATTTTTAAAAGTAAGAGAACTGGAAAACACTGATAACATCTAAAAATAATTACTTGGTTCAAACAGTATAACTACTGAAGGAAGAAGACAACTACTTCAGTGTCAATCAAAAGGTCATCAGATGCTATTTAAATAATGTTTTAGAAAATAAGGATGGACAGTCATCTCTTTCTATAGAATCAATCATGCTTTGCTCCAACTTAATAATAACATGTCTGCACCTTTATACATTCACAAAAATATGTATTTTATTTACCCAAAACAATATAATTTTTCTCATTTACTTCTAACATAATGAGACTCTGCATAGTATTTTTTCTCAAGGCTCATCTGGATAAGATTTTACTCACAGTGGTCTTATAAGGGAGTCTTTTTACAAACAAACAAACAAAAAATGTTGTACTAGCAAATGAAAGAATTACTTCTGCATTATTGTTACTCTTACCGAGCCAAACTTGGGTCAGCTCACCCACGTGCAAGTTAAGCCAATTTATTGATGCTGGATTGTGTTGAAGAAAGTATAATATTTATTTTAAGGCACCAAACAATGAGAATGGACAGCTCATGCTCAAAAGACCTCACAGAAGGCTTTCAAGGAAGGGATTTGAAAGGAATTATAAGGGAGGGGAATGTAGGGTACATAATCAGCTCATGCACAATTCTCTGACTAGTTGGCCTCAAGGTAAAGTTTCAAGAAGTATTGACTTTCTGATTTCAACCAGTCAACAGTCTATGTTCTTACAGTTACGAATTTTCATCTTATGGGGGTCTGCTTCCTATAAAAACAATTTAGGAATGTGGGTCAGTCCTTTATCTATATCTTTGAAGAAACTGATCCAGAGATTCTGCCATGTGGCAGATATGTAGTATAAATTGTTTCCAGTTTCCTGGCCCAATGGCTATTCTTTGTTTCTACATCTTCACATTTTCTAATGTTTAACCCTTTTTTTTTTTTTTTTAATATGATTAACTCTTGAGTCAGCCTTTTGAGGTTGTAAAAGCCTTTTACTTCACAGCACAAGGACATGGGTGGTTGTTTACATTTTCTATCAGGTCCTTTTCTTTGATACTCCTTAATTTGAGGGGAACAGTTTCAGGAAAAGGAAAAGAGTAAAGTTTTGCAAAAGAGATTAATCATAAACTCAGTAGAAGAACTCAGTTTTACGGAGACTCATTTTCATTACTTCTATCCTTGGATATGCCATTAAAAATATGAGACATTTGGATCTTTGATAATGCCAGTAAGAGTAAAAGGAGCCATTACATTTTTGTTTATTTGTTTGCTTTTTTATTCTAGCATGTATCTTCCTGGCAATTGAAAACTTGCTTGGAATTGAAAATAGTTTTGTTGGGATATAGAAAGACTGATAATATTGTATAGTGTGGAAGGTTAATTTAAACTTTCTTTTTGTGATTATTTCATTGTCTTCATCTGAATTTCTCTATCAAAAGCTTTATCTTGACACTTATTTTGGTATTAGCTGAATCAATAAGACATGCTTAGCTATTAGTATATGCTGGTTTATATCTGACTTTCCACCAGTTTTGGTTTTGGATGAATAATTGCACACGGTACAAATTACTTCAAAATAAATTTTTCCTTATTTAATAAAAGTTCATAAAATTCATTCAGAAATACACACTACCAAGTGTTTTGGCATTTGGGGTTTCATATACACACAAACTTAAAAAAATATAAGATAATAGCAATAACCAGAAGAATTGGACACTGAATTTGATCATCTAATAGTAATAGGTGTATCTATCATTCACAAGTTTGAACTTACAACTAACAGTAAATAGGTGTTGAATTATTGAAAAACTGGGGAACATGCACATTTATAAGTCAAGCTCATTCTGATATAAAAATGGGGAACTTCCCATTTGCCTTCAAGGAAGAAGTGTATTTGGAAGACACCATCTCTCCAATCTTACATAAAATTTTGAGAAGGCTGGTATTCAGGGATTGGTAAATTTTCAGAAGCAGAAGTGTTTATTTAGGCACTGACAGGTTTGCATCCGTGTTAGTGTGTTTGTTTTTTAATTTTTATTTGCTTATTTGGTGTATAGGGTCTAAGTTGCAATAGGTGACATTCAGGCTTAGTCACCCCACAGCATGTGGGGTTCTCAGACCAGGGATAAAACCTGCTGGACCACGAAAGAAGTCCTGTTAGTATAATTTTGGGAGTAAGGCTGCTACGGATGTTTGCCTTTCAGACACTTTGGTACTGAAGCAAGGCAGTTGCTAATTGGCTGTTATCCAGAGTAAGGGGTTGTCATTGACTGGCTGACATTTAGAGAAGGCACACTGATCTAGTTTTCTCTAAAGGTGGTTACCCCTGGTTCAGCACCTGAGATTTTAGCTAAAGAATCATCTTGTACTTTTTCGAATATGAAAAATAAATATTTTAAATTCTCATTTCTTCATTTTATTCTTTCTCTCCTACCAGATTTTCAGGAGAGACCATAAGGAATATCCAGATTTTTATTTGTGGTGGTATGATTCTTACTTATTGTAGCCATTTAAGTGATTTAAGCATTAATAACTATAGCCTAAAAATAATTATGATTATTTTTTAAAGTATTGAGAAAAGCTGAATACAAAGCCTTTAAGACATTCAGAAAAAAACCAATACAGGATGCAGGACAAAATAATTAATTATAGGAGATGTCCTATATATACAGGAATCTTGCAACTCTACTTATGAAACACGATTCCTCTAATTAGATCTCTGTCTATACATTTTTCTCACTTACCAAAATTGTCTTTGATTCATTGTACAACATTTTAAACAGAAGTGGATTTTGATCCAGAATTCTAAACATGTGTGACTTTCACTTTTTTTTTCCCCAAGGAAAACACATCATAATAGTATTCTGAGTAAGAAAATGCCTAAACACAGATTGACATCAGCTTTTCATCTCAGTTTTCTTGTCACAAGATTAGATTTTTAGATTTTTAAGAAATATCCTCTATTTCAGGAGATGAACACATAAGCATGGGCAAAGCTGATTAGAAGTGGTTGATCTCTGAGCAATTTAAATTTTTCTAATCCTGGACAAGAATTACCCAAAAAAAAAAAAAAAAAGCCACTAAAAGAAACCATTGAAGTCTAAGGCACATATGGACAAAATCTTCTGCTTAGGATCACACAGGCTTAAAGTTAGGTTTAGATTTTGGATTTCCAGACTCCTGTCTGTCATTCCATCTCTCTTCTGCATGCTGTATAGCTTTGTGAAATGGTTAACTCCATGGGCCTGTCTTTACACAGACATGTTTTAAAATCTTTCTGCTACTTGCCAGCTGGATGAATAGGTCAAGTTATTTAACTACCATTAGCCTCAAATTTCCAACAGTCAAAGAGATAATGATAAAACCTGCCTCATACACTTGTTGAGAGTATTAACTGAGATCAGTCATGTAATATGTTTAAATAGTGCTTAGCATATAATCTATGTTCAAAAATGTTACTTATTATTTCATTATATAATATTGCACCATTATTGAAGGAGTATATGTGAATGATATAAATGACCCTACAGCAGTTGAATCTGTGCTTAAAATCATCTACCAGTAGTAGGCTGTGGGGTCTATTATGCACATTTACTTGAAAAGTTTGGATCTGTGAATTATTCTTTGCCCTATATTGATCACATTGGCCAGCTATTGGTATGACATCCACATCTCAGTCACTGAATGCAGTGCAATTTTTTTTCTAGAATGTAGGTTTTCAGGGGGCTCATCTTCAATTATTCAGGAACTGATGCTCTTGTTTGGTGCAAATCCCCTGAGGTTTAGAATTCTCCACTGGGTTCTGTGCATTTGATTTTCCCAGAGAGTGGAAAAACATCATAGATGATCATGCAGGGTTTTAATGGTCAGGTCTGGGAGTAGCATTTATTACTTCTTGAAGTGTTCCCGCAGTGGAGTCTATGAAAGGTAATCAAGTTGGGAGCCTATAGGAACAGAGAAATGGAGTTTGGAGGGCATGGCCAAAGTAAAGACTGCAAAGTGCTGATGCACCTGGGAGAAGTATGAGGATCTGAATAACCTTGCTTCAGGTCATTTATTTGAACCTCATAACACACCAGTTAAGTTCCTGTGTATTATTATCCCATATAACAGATAAAGGAACTGAGGACATAAATGAATTGCTCAAGGTTACTCATTTTGACAAGCACATAACTAAAATTCTTCTTCCAGGCACTGTGAACCTAACTAAGTCCAAGGTACTTGATTTTATATCCTTTTAGGTACTTTGGCTAGAATCCTTGATTTTTGTTTCATTAGAAATATGTTTAAATCAATGAGGTTAACTAACTTGCTAGTAACTGAAAATTTTTATGTTTTTAATATTTTCAAAATGAAACTTTAATTTTACATTATTTTTTGGAAGCAACAAGATTGATTTCACTAACCCAGTATTTTGTAGATCATTCTTTTCATGAGATTAATAAAACTTTTGCTTTCTGAACAAGTTTGGTTAGAAAAATATCACATTTTTCTAAACCTTATTAGTTATATAAATGTTTAGAATGTTTACAGTATCTTTTTTTAAGGAATCTTCTGAAAGCAATGATATTAATACTATACCCTTAGCCTTAGAAATTAATGAGCTTAAAAGGCAAATGTTTTGTATATTTTAAACATTTTCCAAATTATTAAATGAAAATTGGATTATGAATAGCTTTCATATTTGATATATAAATCAATTTTCTAAATGACAATCCTGGGTATTTTTATATGGATTATGTCAGTATTACTTTTAATTAATAAACTTGGAAATTGCTGAACAAAAGTCTGTAGAAGTTATTTTAACCTTTAATTTTTCTTTCGTTAGCATTGGATAATCCTAGGAGATCTTATTTTAGCTAATGTAAATTTACTGGATTTTTATGAAAGGCACTCAGGAAAAGGGCAATAACTCAAACTGGTAGTAAGACCAACTGCACATTAGGATTAGTATTCATTCCCAAAGAAGGTTAAATTTTCATAGTGAAATCTTTCAATAAACATTCACTTTGTACTAACTTCTTTTTCTATTTATCTAAGTGGGCTAAGTTAGTTGCTTTGGTGTATGCTTTCCTATAGAGTTAGAAATAGGAAATAGCCATAGAAATTAGGGAATGTGGAAATACACTACATATTCTGTTTCTTTAAAAATCTAAAGTTAAAACAGCTATTCACTGTTTTGAGCACATTTTTTAAATATTAAATGATTTTTTTGAAGAAAGTGGTGGAATATTTCAAGAGGTTAAAACTTAATTACTGCCTTAAATTCTGACTAGAGGCAGAGTAAGGTGAAGACCACAGTGAATGGCCATTAGAAGCCGGTCTCCTAAATTTTACATATTCCAGAATCAAGAAATAATAAGGTTATCAGATAATATACAGAACACTCAGTTACATCTGAATTTTATTTGAACAATGAATAATTTTTACATAAATGTGTACCAGGGATTATTTGTCCTTTATCTGAAATTCAAGTGTGACTAGGAACCATATGTTTTTATTTGTTATATCCAGAAATCCTAAAATATATTGATTTCTCATTCTCTGGCTGAACTTTCAAATTTTAGTCAGGGAGTGACTGACAGGCTTGAGGTCGTGTGCCCTTTTGGGACTTTATAGTCAAGTGCCTGTAAAAGGATTTGTATTTTTAAATATATATTGGCATGAGAGGCCTAGGGGTCAGAGAGAAGAGGGAATGAGTAGATAAAGAGATTTAGAGTTAGGTGGTAAAGATCCAGTTGCCAATGCAGGAGACTCAAGAGATGTGGATTCGATCCCTGGCTCGGAAAAATCCCCTGGAGTAGGAAATGGCAACCCACTTTAGTATTCTTGCCTGGAAAATTCCATAGACAAAGGAGACAGGCAGGCTACAGTCCATGGAGTTGCAGAGTCAGACACGAATAAGCATGCCCACACATGCGTGCGTAGAAAAGAGCCAGATAGTCCTGGTAGTGTTCTGAGCTCGGTTTTCTAGCTTGTTGTTAAAGCCCAGGCTCATTTATTATCTTGAGTTTTTTAAGATATCTTAAGTAATGCTCAAAATTCTCCAAGCCAGGCTTTAACAATACATGAACTATGAACTTCCAGATGTTCAAGCTGGATTTAGAAAAGGCAGAGAAACCAGAGATTAAATTGCCAACAACCATTAGATCATCGAAAAAGAAAGTTCCAGAAAAAGCATCTACTTCTGCTTTATTGACTATGCCAAAGTCTTTAACTGTGTGGATCACAATAAACTGGAAAATTCTTCAAGAGATGGGAATACCAGATCACCTGGCCTGCCTTCTGAGAAATCTGTATGCAGGTCAGGAAGCAACAGTTGGAACTGGACACAGAAGAGCAGACTTGTTCTAAATCAGGAAAAGAGTATGTCAAGCCTGTGTATTGTCAGCCTATTTATTTAACTCATATGCAGAGTACATCATGAGAAATGCTCGGCTGGATGAAGCACAAGCTGGAATCTAGATTACTGGGAGAAACATCAATAACTTCAGATATGCAGATGACACCATCCTTATGACAGAAAACAGAAGAACTAAAGAGACTCTTGATGAAAGAGAAAGAGGAGAGTGGAAATGTTGGCTTAAAACTCAACATTCAGAAAACCAAGATCATAGTATCTGGTCCCATCACTTCATGGCAAATAGGTGGAGAAACAATGAAAACAGTGACAGATTTTATTTTGGGGGGCTCCAAACACACTGAATATGGTGACTGAAGCCATGAAATTAAAAGATGCTTACTCCTTGGGAGAAAAGTTATGGCCAACCTAGACAGCATATTAAAAGCAGAGACATTACTTTTCCAACAAAGGTCTGTCTAGTCAAAGCTATGGTTTTTCCAATAGTCATGTATGGATGTGACAGGTGGACTGTAAAGAAAGCTAAGCACTGAAGAATTGATGCTTTTGGACTGTGGTGTTGGAGGAGACTCTTGAGAGACCCTTGGACTGCAAGGAGATCCAACCAATCCATACTAAAGGGAATCAGTCCTGAATGTTCATTGGAAGGACTGATGTTGAAGCTGAATCTCCAGTACTTTGGCCACCTGATATGAAGAGCTGACTCATTTGAAAAGACCCTGATGCTGGGAAAGATTGAGGGCAGGAGAAGGGGATGACAGAGGATGAGATGGTTAAATGGCATCACTGACTCGATGGACATGGGTTTGAGTAAACTCTAGGGGTTGGTGATGGATAGGGAGGCCTGGTGTGCTGCAATCCATGGGGTCGCAAAGAGTCAGATATGACTGAGCAACTGAACTTAACTGAACCAACATCTTTAAATTAATTATTTAAGCTGGTTCAAGATGGATACCTTTAATTTGCAACTAAAAAGTATTTAACAACATTATTTCTATTGGTACTTTCAAATACTATAGAAAATCTTACTGCGGCAATGCATACCTGATGAAAGTATCTGTTATTTTATTTTAAAGTAATAGGATGTTAGAATTTACCAGTGTTAGAATTTACCAGTGCACCCAGATATGCAGGCTAAGTTGCTTCAGTTGTGTCCAACACTTTGTGACCCTGTGGACTGTTGCCCCCCAGGCTCCTTTGTCCATCAAATTATCCAGGCAAGAATCTTGGAATGGGTTGCCATGCCCTCCTTGAGGGACTCTTCCCAACCCTGCTATTGAACCCACAGCTCTTACGTCTCCTCCATTGGCAAGTGTGTTCTTTACCACTAGCGGCACCTGGGAAGCCCACCAATGCTCCCAGTAGACCCCTTTTTCATCTAATCAAATATTTGAGATTTGCCAATGCATCCTATAAGAGAAAAAGAGCCTTGACCTTATGCAAACCTGGAAGAAAGCAATACTGTAACAGGAAAGACTGTAAATCTTGGTCATCTGTTACCGTTTGGTAGAAGATATGATTTTTACATTAGGCAGCAGAACAGCAGGCTTTGCTTTTCTGACTACAGTTTGTACCACTGAGAAGAAATACATCCAGGCAGAATGAATATGTTCTATACAAAAATATCTGGAAGCCAGTTATATTATGTAGTGTACTGCTCTGCATGTTTTGTAAATGTAAATCAAGAGGAGGCTAATCCCTGACTTTGTGATATATAGAAATTGCTATATGGAATGATTTTTTATTATATAAAAAAAGAAATTTTGCCTTTTATACAGTTCATGAAAGTTAAAATGTTGGTCCTTCCCACAGAGTAGATTATTTCTTCAGAATATCAGAAAAAATAAGTACATTTTTCTGGGCTCTGACAGGAAGCTGTAATTCACAGAGTTAGAAATGAATGAGTTGGTATCCTAGCCACTTACATTTAATGCTCAACTATATGACGTTACAAACATCACAATTTTGTATATGCTGTTATGGATAATGTATGGCTGAAATGTTGTGTGCATGAGCGAAATAAACTCTCCATCCTGTATTGTCACTATCCTGCTGATCATCACAGATAAGAAAAAAAAATTAGAATACAGTACAAGTTTTGTGATTGGTCCTATTAAGTAAATCAGTTTAAAACCAATGACTGATTTTCACTAATAAAACTGAATCTAGTAGTTGGCTTAATCTAGAGCTAAATACATTGAATTGTTAAGAGTTTTAATCTGGTGTTGTAATAGGAGTGTTGACGTTACATATGTCCACTTTGGAGCTTCTGCTCACAGTGAAGATTTACTGTATATTTATGAATCTGAGATCTTTTCAAGAGTAACTTCTTAAAGTTGTGTTCCATGAAAGCCAACATTTCATATTGCAAGCCTTCAAATTGAAATTATGAACTCTAAAATAGGTTAGATGATGATCAATAGAGCTGCTCGTTTAAAAGTTATTTACATTACTAAAGCGACAAGAAAAGGGGCTTCCGGTTGAGGGCTCTTTCCTTAAGGAGCTTCTCACAGTAAAATATCCAAGGTAGTTAAATGACCAAAACTGGCTAATTTGAATAATCAATAAACTGATTATATCTTTTTTCTCAACATTCAGCAATTTTCTATGATATTTCTGATTTATGATATTTATATTTATCTTGTTTATGATATATTGTTTCTTGAATATGTAATGAATATCTGTTAAAATTATCTTTAATTTTGTGGTTAATATCTTTTAATAATTTAAAAAAAATTGCCACAAATAATGCCTGATTTCTCTTTTTAATTAATTTTTCATTTCTAGAATTTTCATTTGAGTATTTTCAATAATTTTTGTGTTTGTCTTTTAAATCCTGAGGGCCTCAGTTCTACAACCTCAAGGAACTGAATTCTGCCCGCAACCATGTGAGCTTTGAGAGGACACTGAACTTCAGATAAAAATATAGCTCTGGCTGTTACTTTGATCACAGCCTATAAGACCCTGATTAGAGGATTCAGTTTTGTAGTGCCTGGACTTCTCTTCTGTGAAACTGTGAGACAAAATATGTGTATTTTTTGAAGTTGCTAATTTTGTGGTAATTGTTATAGATTAATAGACTAATAGCATGCAATTTGATGCACCATGTCAGAAGTAAATAAAATTAATAGATAATGAATTTCTTCCACGTTGTCCATTTTATTGGCATATAATTGCTGATAGTAATGGACAACGTGGAAGAAATGGACAAATTTTTAGAAAAGTACAACTTTCCAAAACTGAACCAGGAAGAAATAGAAAACCTTAACAGACCCATCACAAGCACGGAAATTGAAACTGTTATCAGAAATCTTCCAGCAAACAAAAGCCCAGGTCCAGACGGATTCACAGCTGAATTCTACCAAAAATTTAGAGAAGAGCTAACACCTATCCTACTCAAACTCTTCCAGAAAATTGCAGAAGAAGGTAAACTTCCAAACTCGTTCTATGAGGCCACCATCACCCTAATACCAAAACCTGACAAAGATGCTACAAAAAAAGAAAACTACAGGCCAATATCACTGATGAACATAGATGCAAAAATCCTCAACAAAATTCTAGCAATCAGAATCCAACAGCACATTAAAAAGATCATACACCATGA
>SJYR01002674.1:233195-243619 GCA_006410655.1 Kobus ellipsiprymnus
AGACAACAAAAGAGACTCAGATCTATAGAGTGAACTGTTGGACTCTAGGGGAGGGAGGGAGGGAAAGGGTGGGATGAGATGGGAGAATGGCATTGAAACATGTATACTATCATGTAAGAAACGAATCGCCAGTCAATGTCTGATGCAGGATGCAGGATGCTTGGGACTGGTGCAAGGAGAGGACCCAGAGGGATGGTATGGGGTGGGAGATGGGAGGGGATTCGTGTTTGGGAACGCATGTACACTCGTGGTGAATTAATGTCAATGTTTGGCAAAACCAATACAGTAATGTTAAGTAAACTAAAGTAAAAATAAAAATTATAAAAAAAAATAGATAATGAATTTGCACAAATCTTACCAAGGTAGCCAAGTACCACTGAGTATTTACATTGCACATAGTAAACTATTTGCAAAGCCATATTCCTTCAGTGGCTTTGTGCAAGACCATTTTTTTCTAAACAACCATCCAGTGACAGAGCTTTTTCTGACTCATGTACATTCCATAGACTTCACCTATCAGTGAGAAGGAACAGGGCTAAATATTCTGAGACAAACTGGATTTCTTAGATAAGGAAATTCAAGATGTCAAGGCTTTTGAAATTCTTAACCCTTATGAACTGGAGAAGGCGATGGCACCCCATTCCAGTACTCTTGCCTGGAAAATCCCATGGATGGAGAAGCCTCGTAGGGTGCAGTCCATGGGGTCACGAAGAGTCAGACACGACTGAGCAACTTTACTTTCACTTTTCACTTTCGTGCATTGGAGAAGGAAATGGCAACTCACACCAGTGTTCTTGCCTGGAGAATCCCAGGGATGTCGGAGGCTGGAAGGCTGCTGTCTACAGGGTCGCACAGAGTCGGACACGACTGAAACGACTTAGCAGCAGAAGCAGCAGCATGGAGGAACCTAAAGTCTTATGTACCGCTTACTCAAGTATTAACAAAATTCTAGCAATCAGAATCCAACAACACATTAAAAATATCATGCACCATGACCAAGTGGGCTTTATCCCAGGGATGCAAGGATTCAATATCCACAAATCAATCAATGTAATTCACCTCATAAACAAATTGAAAAATAAAAGCTATATGATTATCTCAATAGATGCAGAGAAAGCCTTTGACAAAATTCAACATCCATTTATGATAAAAACTCTCCAGAAAGCAGGAATAGAAGGAACATACCTCAACATAATAAAAGCTATATATGACAAACCCACAGCAAACATTATCCTCAATGGTGAAAAATTGAAAGCATTTCCCCTAAAGTCAGGAACAAGACAAGGGTGCCCACTTTCACTGCTACTATTCAACATAGTTCTGGAAGTTTTGGCCACAGCAATTAGAGCAGGAAAAGAAATAAAAGGAATCCAAATTGGAAAAGAAGAAGTAAAACTGTCACTGTTTGCAGATGACATGATCCTCTACATAGAAAACCCTAAAGACTCCACCAGAAAATTACTAGAGCTAATCAACGAATATAGTCAAGTTGCAGGATATAAAATCAACACACAGAAATCCCTTGCATTCCTTTACACTAATAATGAGAAAGTAGAAAAAGAAATTAAGGAAACAATTCCATTCACCATTGCAACGAAAAGAATAAAATACCTAGGAATATATCTACCTAAAGAAACTAAAGACCTATATATAGAAAACTATAAAACACTGATGAAAGAAATCAAAGAGGACACTAATAGATGGAGAAATATACCATGTTCATGGATCGGAAGAATTAATATTGTGAAAATGAGTATACTACCCAAAGCAATCTACAAATTCAATGCAATCCCTATCAAACTACCAGCGGTATTTTTCACAGAACTAGAACAAATAATTTCAAGATTTATATGGAAATACAAAAAACCTCGAATAGCCAAAGCAATCTTGAGAAAGAAGAATGGAGCTGGAGGAATCAACTTGCCTGACTTCAAGCTCTACTACAAAGCCACAGTCATCAAGACAGTATGGTACTGGCACAAAGACAGAAATATAGATCAATGGAACAAAATAGAAAGCCCAGAGATAAACCCACACACCTATGGACACCTTATCTTTGATAAAGGAGGCAAAAATATACAATGGAGTAAAGACAATCTCTTTAACAAGTGGTGCTGGGAAAATTGGTCAACCACTTGTAAAAGAATGAAACTAGATCACTTTCTAACACCACACACAAAAATAAACTCAAAATGGATTAAAGATCTAAATGTAAGACCAGAAACTATAAAACTCCTAGAGGAGAACATAGGCAAAACACTCTCCGACATAAATCACAGCAGGATCCTCTATGATCCACCCCCCAGAATTCTGGAAATTAAAGCAAAAATAAACAAATGGGATCTAATCAAAATTAAAAGCTTCTGCACAACAAAGGAAAATATAAGCAAGGTGAAAAGACAGCCTTCTGAATGGGAGAAAATAATAGCAAATGAAGCAACTGACAAACAACTAATCTCAAAAATATACAAGCAACTTATGCAGCTCAATTCCAGAAAAATAAATGACCCAATCAAAAAATGGGCCAAAGAACTAAATAGACATTTCTCCAAAGAAGACATACAGATGGCTAACAAACACATGAAAAGATGCTCAACATCACTCATTATCAGAGAAATGCAAATCAAGACCACAATGAGGTACCATTTCACACCAGTCAAAATGGCTGCAATCCAAAAGTCTACAAGCAATAAATGCTGGAGAGGATGTGGAGAAAAGGGAATCCTCTTACACTGTTGGTGGGAATGCAGACTAGTACAGCCATTATGGAGAACAGTGTGGAGATTCCTTAAAAAACTGGAAATAGAACTGCCTTATGATCCAGCAATCCCACTGCTGGGCATACACACTGAGGAAACCAGAATTGAAAGAGACACATGTACCCCAATGTTCATCACAGCACTGTTTATAATAGCCAGGACATGGAAGCAACCTAGATGTCCATCAGCAGATGAATGGATAAGAAAGCGGTGGTACATATACACAATGGAGTATTACTCAGCCATCAAAAAGAATACATTTGAATCAGTTCTAATGAAGTGGATCGAACTGGAGCCCATTATACAGAGTGAAGTAAGCCAGGAAGAGAAACACCAGTATAGTATACTAACACATATATTAGGAATTTAGAAAGATGGTAACGATAACCCTGTATGCAAGATAGCAAAAGAGACACAGATGTACAGAACAGACTTTTGGACTCTGTGGGAGAGGGAGAGGGTGGGATGATTCAGGAGAATGGCATTGAAACATGTATAATATCATATAAGAAATGAATCGCCAGTCTAGGTTCGATGCAAGATACAGGATGCTTGGGCTGGTGCACTGGGATGACCGAGAGAGATGGTATGGGGAAGGAGGTGGAAGGGGGGTTCAGGATTGGAAACTCATGTACACCCGTGGTGGATTCATGTTGATGTATAGCAAAACCAATACAGTATTGTAAGATAAAATTAAAAAAAGTATATATATATAATGCTTTAAAAATGTATAAATATGTAATGTATATATTTTATAAAAATGTATATATATAAAATATAAAATAAAAAGGTACATATAGAATAAATGTATATATACACATTTTATAAAAATGTGTATATATACATTATATATATATACATTTATACAATTGTATATAGATATACATATATAAATATTTATTTATACAAATGTGTATATATATACATACAATTTAAACAATTATACTATATATATATGCACACAATTATATACAGTTTTTAAGCTTTGTAGCTGTCTCTTATACACATCTTTACATATGTCCACTTTGGAGCTTCTGCTCACAGTGAAGATTTACTGTATATTTATGAATCTGAGATCTTTTCAAGAGTAACTTCTTAAAGTTGTGTTCCATGAAAGCCAACATTTCATATTGCAAGCCTTCAAATTGAAATTATGAACTCTAAAATAGGTTAGATGATGATCAATAGAGCTGCTCGTTTAAAAGTTATTTACATTACTAAAGCGACAAGAAAAGGGGCTTCCGGTTGAGGGCTCTTTCCTTAAGGAGCTTCTCACAGTAAAATATCCAAGGTAGTTAAATGACCAAAACTGGCTAATTTGAATAATCAATAAACTGATTATATCTTTTTTCTCAACATTCAGCAATTTTCTATGATATTTCTGATTTATGATATTTATATTTATCTTGTTTATGATATAATGTTGATCATCTGTGTGAAGATGATTTTTTATGGCCCTTTTTCATGGAAAAT
Source organism: Kobus ellipsiprymnus (assembly GCA_006410655.1). Classification (NCBI taxonomy): domain Eukaryota; kingdom Metazoa; phylum Chordata; class Mammalia; order Artiodactyla; family Bovidae; genus Kobus; species Kobus ellipsiprymnus. The sequence goes on from SJYR01002674.1 coordinate 237,428, forward strand.
ATTTTAGTCATTGAATAAAATATGTTTTGATAAAATTATTTTTATAAATTACTATGGAAGTGCATATTTCAGTAGCTAAAGTTGAAAGTTTTTCAGTCCAGTAAAAGATATAGGGTGATGTGCAGAGTCAAGTTGTAAGTGAAAGAGAAGTGAAAAGACACTGAGATATCTGAGCAAAGGCTGTTAGATTTCTGCAGGGTAGAAGTCAACATGAGAAAAAAAAAAACACACACACAAAATTGCCCTTCTCTCATTGTTAAAATCTTAGGGACTTGGTGGATGGCAGAGATAGAATAATAATGAGGAAAAAAATTTTTTTCACAAATAGCCTATTTTTAATTAGAGAAGTAGTTCATGCTCAATTTAAAACCTTCTGACATTCTATACAACTTAAAGAGTAGAGTCTGTATCTCTTGAAATTACTTTAAGATGACTTCCATTGAAAATATGGCTATCATTTTTAAACGTATCTCTTTAAATAACATTTACTTTTAATCTTAATTAATATTATATTTACTTTTGATATATTTTCTGTCTTCCTTGGCTCAGTTAACAATTTGAAATATATTTTTATGCTTGTTGCATTCTCATACACACACACACACACACACACACACACACACAAGTTGATGTTGAAGGTTTTAAAATCTTCCAGTTATCTAATCCTCAGTTCAGTTCAGTTGCTCAGTCATATCTGCCTCTTTTCAACCCCATGGACTGTAGCACGCCAGCCTTCTCTGTCAATCACCAACTCTCAGAGCTTACTAAAGCTCATGTTCATCAAGTCGGTGATGCCATCCAACAATCTCATTCTGTCACCCCCTTCTCTTCCTGCCCTCAATCTTTCCCAGCATCAAGGTCTTTTCCAGTGAGGCAGTTCTTTCCATCAGGGGGCCAAAATATTGGAGTTTTAACTTCAGGATTAGTCCTTCCAATGAATATTCAGGCCTGATTTCCTTTAGAATGGACTGATTGATCTCCTTGCAGTCCAAGGGACTCTCAAGGGTCTCCTCCAACACCACAGTTCAAAAGCATCAATTCTTCAGTGCTCAGCTATTTTTATAGCCTAACTCTCACATCCATACATGACTCCTGGAAAAACAATAGCTTTGACAAGATGGACCTTTGTTGGCAAAATAATGTCTCTACTTTTTAATATGCTGTCCAGGTTGGAAGTAACTTTTCTTCCAAGAAGTAAGCGTCTTTTAATTTCATGGCTGCAGTCACCATCTGCAGTGATTTTGGAGCTGAAAAAATAGTCTCTCAGTGTTACCATTGTTTCCCCATCTATTTGCCATGAAGTGATGGGCCAGATGCCATGATCTTAGTTTTCTGAATGTTGAGTTTTAAGCCAACTTTTTCACTCTCCTCTTTCACTTTCATCAAGAGGCTTTTTAGCTCCTCTTCACTTTCTGCCATAAGGGTGGTGTCCTCTGCATATCTGAGGTTACTGATATTTCTCCCAGCAATCTTGATTCCAGCTTGTGCTTCATCCAGCCCAGCATTTAGCATGATGTACTCTGCATATAAGTTAAATAAGCAGGGTGACAATATACAACCTTGACATACTCCTTTCCTGATTTAGAACGAGTCTGTTGTTCTATGTCCAGTTCTAACTGTTGCTTCTTGATCTGAATAGAGATTTTTCAGGAGGCAGGTCAGGTGGTCTGGTATTCCCATCTCTTTAAGAATTTTCCACAGTCTGTTGTGATCCACACAGTTCAAGTCTTTGGCGTAGTCAGTAAAGCAGAAGTAGATATTTTTCTGGGAGTCTCTTGCTTTTTCGATGATCCAGTGAATGTTGGCAATTGATCTCTGGTTCCTCTGCCTTTTCTAAATCAAGATCCCTTGAATATCTGGAATTTCACAGTTCATGAACTGTTCGAGCCTCGCTTGGAGAATTTTGAGCGTTACTTTGCTAGCGTGTGAGATGAGTGCAATTGTGCACTAGTTTGAACATTCTATATACATATAACATATATATTTAAAAGGTATATACCTAAAACTTTCATATATACTTGTTTAATTGTCTAGTGTAGGTTGTTTTGATAGCTTACACACTTTCTCTCTTTTTAGTATCCTAATCTTAGTTAATGGCATCTCTGACTCCTACTCATTTTGTATTTTTTCTTCATGTTTTAAGATTTTACTCTGTAAGATGACTTTAAAGTGCATATTGGTTTTTATTTGTTCATAGAGTCTTATATGGCCTCTGTTTCTGAAGTGTAGTTCCAGAACAATTGAACTTATGTTTTTCTGATATCATCACTTGTTTGAGACAAATTCTTAAAATAACACTTTTGAACTTGGGGTTTCTTTATAATAAATTGGTAGATTTTAACTCCAACTTTGTTAGATATGGTTTCATTATGCATAGGATAGTTTTTTTTCTACCCAGTATCAAGAAAATGCATTAGATATTGTACATTTTCTGGGCCAATGTATCATGTTTTTATTCCTTGTTTAATTAGAAATATATTCCTTAAAGTGCCTTGATTTTTTCACAAGGACTTAAGTTGTAAATCCAGGTTAACTATGGATTGAAGCCTGGTGTCTTATTCCTTGGAGAAATGGATGTTAAAATCTAACCTTTTCCTCATTGCTGAATCTATAGCTGTTTCATGGCTGCAGAAATATCAGCTCACATGCTTATTGCTCTAGTTTTCATTATATTTTGCATTTGGTACTTGAATTTTTTTGTTTGTTTGTTTCTTGAACTTTCAGCTATAAAAACAAAACAAAACAAAAAAAAACAGAGAAAACACTTTGCTGTCTTTAAATTCAACATCTACCTCTCTAGGAATTTTTAGAATTTCAATACCAACCTAATTCATTAAATAACTGAGAAGGACAGTCCTTCCCTTTTCCAAATGGCTGTGCAATATTTCTTGATAGGTATATGTAATTTATCAATCGACTTACTCATTTACTTCATGATGGGTATTTAATTTATTATTTTTCTATTTGCCTTTTTTCTCCTTCAAATATGGTGACAAAAAATAATGTTCTTATGCATATCCTTATCATTATTTTTAAATAATAAGACTGTCTCATGAATAAGATTACTTTTAAAGATAATGCAATTTTCAAGTATTAATAGGTAACACTAGTACTAGTTTTTTTCTAAGAACACAACAATTTATTTTTGGCTGAAGGATTTAGCTATTTAGTAAGTATCAGGAAAGTTTAAAATCTTTTTCTTTGAGTTCTGATGTGAATGTTAATAATTTATTTACCTAGCTTCCAAATCAGGGAGGCTGTTTTTCCTTTTATTTAAGCAAAAAATAAATTATATAACTACAAAAAAAAAAAGCAAAGCATAAAGACAGTACAAGAAATATGCCAAGTTTGTGCATGGCTAACCAGGAAAGCTGAGATTAAGTACACTATTTCTGAGACAGGGAAAAAAAATTACTCTTACCATGGTGGTTATTATCTTTCAGCTCATTGGCCAATGAAGGGTCATTGTAGGTATGTGGTAGAATCATTAGAGGAGCCAAGGTCTGTATAAATGGCTGTGGAATATGAGTACATGGACTGGGTCTCTCTCAAGAAATGAGGTAGAATAATTGGTTCTTTAGGATTTTACAAGTACTTCCCTCTAAAATTTTTAGTGTCAAGTAATTTCAGTGTCAATGCAGGATACTTTATCCATGTTTCTGTCATTGTTGGCTGTAAAGTTTTCTTTAAAACCAGCCCACTTTACCTGTTAATAAGGATTTCTATGCCTGATGTAGGAGTTTCCAGCTGGCACAATGGTGAAGAATTCGCCTACCAATGCAGGAGCTGCAAGAGACACAGGTTTGACCCCTGGGTTGAGAAGATCCCCTGGAGAAGAAAATGACAACCCATTCCAGTATTCTCGCCTGGAAAATTCCCTGGACTGAGAAATCTGGCATGCTGCAGTCCATGGGACTGGAGAGAGTCAGACCTGACTGAGCACACACCTGGTGTATTCTCACTGACAGAGATCTTCTACACTTTTCATATCATACATCATTTGTTGTTGTTGTTTTTGTTCAGTCACTAAGTCACGTCTGACTCTTTGCAACCCATTGGACTGTAGCAGCCAGGCTCCCTTGTCCTTCACTATCTCCCAGAGTTTGTTCAGATTAATGTCTATTCAGTTGATGGTACTATTTAACCATTTCATTCTCTGCTGCCCTCTTCTCCTTTTGCCTTCAATCTTTCCCAGCATCAGTCTTTTCCAGTGAGTCAGCTCTTCGCAACAGGTGGCTACTAAGTATTGGAGCTTCAACTTCAGCATCAATCCTTCCAATGAATCTTCAGAGTTTGTTTCCTTTAGGATTGACTGCTTTGATTTCCCTTGACAGTCCAAGGGACTCTCAAGAGTCTTCTACAGCACTACAATTCGAAGGCATCAATTCTTTTGCATTCAGCCTTTTTTATGATCTAACTCTCACATCCACACCTGACTACTGGAAAAATTATAGCTTTGATTATATGGACCTTTGTTGGCAAACTGATGTCTCTGCTTTTTAATATGCTGTCTATGTTTGTCATAGTTTTCCTTCCAAAGGAGCAAGCATCTTTTAATTTCATAGTTGCAGTCATCATCTACAGTTAATCATGTGTTGTCTTCTTCAGTACTTAAGAGTAGAATGGCTGGGTTATATGATAAATGTATAAGACTTCCAGACATCTTTTACAAATGGCTGTACTTTGTATTCCTACCAGAACTATATTAGTATTTCCTTTCCTCCCCATCTTATCAACACTTGGTATGGGTAGTCATTTTAGCCCACTCTAATAAGTTTGTAGGGTAGGATCATTATAGTTTTAATTAGCTTTTCCCTAATGACTAGTGATATTCAACATCATTTTATTTTTTTATGTGTCTGTTTAAATCTTTTATTCATTTTTTATTTGGTTGGTTGTTTTCTTTTGATTACATTTTAAGAGTTCTGTCTATAATCTAGAATAAAGTTCTTTATCAGATATCATTTGCAAATATTTTCTTCTGATCAGGAGTTTATATTTACATTCTCTTAGCATTGTCGTTCATAAAAGAGAAGTTCTTAAAGTTCAATATGTCAACTTCTTTCTTTTATGTATTGTGCATTTAGTGTCAACTTTAAGAAATGTTTGCCAGACCCAAGGTAAAAATATTTTCCACTATGTTTTCCTCCAGAAATTTTATAGTTGAGAGACTGAGGATACAAATGGACACTCACTAGACCACATATAAAAACAAAACTCTAACTCACAACCTCTAAAGCAACCAACTGGGGAAGTCAAACCACAACTTCTACAGCAGTTGGCCAAAAATGGTTAGGACTTGGGTTTCAGATGGCTGAAGATGGTAAAGAATGGCTCAGATGATAAATAATCCACCTGCAATGCAGGAGACTTGGATTAGGATTTAGTAACTCTCAACGTCTGTAACTTTTGCTCCCACTTCCAACTCAGGACCACCCAGAGAAAGATAAATGCTTCATAGACCAATCACATAGGATGCCCCATTTCCACTTTACTTTCCTCCAGATTCCCATGCTAGCAACTTCAAATCAGAGCATACCTGAACCTGTCCTTTTTTTTTCCCCCACTATAAAGCTTTCCCTGTCTCCTGCTTGCCTTTGAGTCTCTGCCAAACATATATAATGACAGCTGATTCCTTGTTATAGTGATCTCTGTGTAAATAACATTTGGGTGATCTTGATTTTTATAGACTTCCTGGAAGTTCCACCAACACCACATCTGCACTGCTTTTGCTGTGAACCCCAGCCTTTCTCCAGGTATGTTACCCACAAAGGCTTCTTGTTCCTTTCTGTGAATGGCTTGATGAGTCTATGCTGATACGGTGAGTCAATATGGGCTTTGTACTCCTCCTCTTTCTTTGTGATGAGTTCCTTTATCAGTAAACTGCTATTGATTTGTAGTTTGGTACCTAGCTTTTACTATTGGTTTCCATGTGTTTGGCATGTCTGGCATTCCTTTTCATTCCTTCTTGCTTTCTTTGGTACTAGCTTGTGTTGTGCTATTTTAAAATATTTACCACAAGAAGAATCACAAGGTAGGACATAGATATAGGGCACAAACCTGTTCAAGCTGGTCTCACAGATCCAGACCAATAAGTCTGCTGTTCTTCCTATTCTGTTTGGAATTTTGCTGAGTCATCAATATAAACTACAAATCAGTAGCAATACAAAACACCATCACCTGGTGTTTTGG
>SJYR01002675.1:52883-73355 GCA_006410655.1 Kobus ellipsiprymnus
TTAAATGGTAACCTTTGAGATTTTAGAAGACAGTAATTTTTAACTTTGTCTATTATTTAATGCTAATTCATTATATAACATTTTAACAGTGAGTTTCATCTGAAAACAAAGTTTCTTTTAGTGTTTTCTCTTTAAACCTAAAAATAACAAGAGGTACTGTGGAAAATTCTTAAAGAGATAAGAGAACCAGACCACCTTCCTGAGAAAATGGTATGCAGGCTAAGAAGAAACAGTTAGAACCAAACATGAACTGATGGGTTGAAAATTGGGAAAGGAATACAAGACAGCTGTATAGTGTCACCCTGATTATTTAACTTCTATGCATAGTGCAACATGCTAAATGCTGGGCCAGATGAATCACAAGATGGAATCAAGATTGCCAGGAGATATATCAAAAACCTCAGATGTGCAGATAACACCACTCTAATGACAGAAAGTGAAGAGGAAGGAACTAAAGAGCCTCTTGATGAGGGCAAAAGAAGAGAGCGAAAAAGCTGGCTTGAATGCAACAGTCATAAAACTAAGATCATGGTACCTGGTCTCATCACTTCATGGCAAATGGAAGGGAAAAAAAGTGGAAACAATGGCTAATTTTACATTCTTGTACTCCAAAATCACTGCAGACAGTGACTACGGCAGTGAAATTAAAAAGATGCTTGCTCCCTGGAAGGAAAACTATGATAAAACTAGACAGCGTATTAAAAATCAGGGACATCACCTTGCCAACAAAGGTCTGTATACCAAAAGCTGTGGTTTTTCTGTCATTTGCAGATGTGAGAGCTGAACCATAAAGATGGCTGAATACCCGAAAATTGATGGTTTTGGATTGTGGTACTGGAGAAGACTCTTGAGTCCCTTGGACTGCAAGGAGATCAAACAAGTCACTCCTATGGAAAATCAACCCTGAATATTTATTGGAAGAACTAATGCTGAAGCTAAAGCTCCGATACTTTGGCCATCTGATGAAAAGAGCCAACTCATCGGAAAAAAACCCTGATGGTGGGAAAGATTGAACGGAAAAGAAGAAGGGGGCAGCAGAGGATGAGATGGTTATATAGCATCACTTACTAATCGACATGAACTTGAAAAAACTCTGGGAGATAGTGGAGGACAGAGGAGCCTGCATGCTGCAGTCCACTGGGTTGCAAAGGGCTGGACATGACTTACTGAATGAACAACTACACTGTGAAAAAGCAAAACCTTTCTCTGACTCACGAGAAATTGCATTCATAAGAATATTTTGAGTTTGTATTTTATATATTTTTAAATTGAAGTGTAATTTTTTTCAGTGTTATGTAAAGGAAGAATGACAACTTACTCCAGTTTTCTTACCTGAGAAATTCCATGGACGGAGCAGTGTGGCAGGCTACAGTCCACGGGTTGCAAGAGTAGGACACAACTGAGCGACTAAACAACAACACTGTTATGTTAGTTTCTGTTATGTTAGTTTCAACAAAATGAATCTGCTGTATGTATACATATAGCTCCTCCCTCTTGAACCACCCTCCAACCCTCTATCCGACCCCTCTAGGTCATCACAGAGCACCAAGCTTAGCTCCCTGTGCTATGCATCCACTTCCCACTACCTATCTATTTTACAAATGATTGTGTGTGTATGTCAGGGCTACCCTCTCAATTCATCCTACCCTTCACTTCCTGCCATGTCCGCATGTCCGTTTTCTAATCTGTGTCTCCTTTCCTGCTCTGCAAATAGGTTCAGCAGTACTCATTTTTCTAAATCCCATATATATGTTAATATATGTTTTTTTGTTTTTCTCTTTATGACTTACTTTATTCTGTATGACAGACTCTAGTTTCATCCCCACCACTACAGATGACCCAATTCACTCCTTTTTTGGATAAGTAATATTTCATTGTATGTATATAGCACATCTTCTTTATCCATTCATCTCTCGATGGACATTTAAGTCTCTTCCATGTCCTGGCTATTGTAAATAGTGCTGCAATGAACACTGGGTTCATGTATCTTTTGAATTATGGTTTTCTCAGGGTATATGCTGAGTAGTGGGATTTCTGGGTCATATGGTAATTTTATTTTATTTTTTAAGAAACCTCTATACTGTTCTCCATTGTGGTTACATCAATTTACATTCCCACCAACAGTATAAGAGTGTTCCCTTTTCTCCACACCTTCCCTAGCATTTATTATTTGTATTATTATTTTTTTTTATTATGGCTATTCTGACCATTGTGACGTGATACTTTATTGTAGTTTTGGTTTGAATTTCTCTAATAATGAGCAATGTTGAACATTTTGTCATGTGTTTGTTGAGTGTGTATATTTAACTTTAGAATTTCTGGAATGATATTTAAGGAATGTTCTTCAGAATGTTTATTAGTGAGCACTTCATTTAATTAATACCTTTTCAGTTTTATGCTTCAAATGTCTAAAACTATAAAAATAGATACAACTTGCAATAGTGCTTTGCAGTGTTCGCAGCTGGATTTAAATGTTTGTCAAAATGCACAGCATAGCATGAAATAGTGTCATTTTAACTTCACAGTTAATAAGTTTTCAGAATTTTAATTAATAATTTTCTAAATTGGAACAAGATTAAGAAGAGTAGATATTCACTTATCTAAATAAGTAGATGATATAAATGTATTCCGACAAAGTAAGCAGTGGAAAAATACATTTGTAGAGAAGTCTCAAAAGAAAGAATTGTAGAAATCTGTCAAAGAAACCCCAAACATTTCCTATTCCTAGAGGGTTTTGCCTCTTCCAGTCTGTGCAAAATGATTAGAATATGGCCAAACCAACATTACTTTCCTGCTCAATAGAATGGCTTTGTGTCTCCTGATATGTGGAACAATGTGCATGAGTCTCTATGAGGAGATAAAATTTGTACACCAAAAACTGTAAGACAGAGACTTCTTGGTGGTCCAGTGGTTAAGAATCCACGTCCAAAAGAGGAAACATGAGTTCTAGTCCTGGTCTGAGAAGATCCCACATGCCACGGAGAAACTAAGCCCTTTCACCACAACTACTGAGCCTATGTGCTACAACTACTGAAGCCCAGATGCCTAGAGCCTGCACTCTGCAACAAGAGAAGCCACCACAATGAGAAGTCTGAGCACCACAATAAAGGGTAGTCCCCACTCATAGCAACTAGAGAAATTCCTTTGCAGCCATGAAGACCCAGCTCTGCCAGAAATAAATGAACTAATTTTAAACAACTAGAAGACATTGATAAAAGGAATCAATCACAAATAGAAAGTTGGATCCATATCTTAATATTACACACAAAAGAAGTAGTTAAAATGTATTAAATACTTAAATGTAATTATTGAAAGCATAAACAAAGAAGAAAAAACAGTGAACAATTTCTTAATACTAATATTGGCAATGATTTTTTTTTTTGGAAATGACACCATAAGTATGGGAAACAAAAGCAAATCTATACAAGAGAGACTACATCAAACTGAAAAGCATTTGCATGGCAGTGGAAATAATCAACAGAGAGAAAAGGCAAACTATGTACAGAACTGGAGAAATATTTGCAAATCATGTTTGCAAATCATAACTTCTTAAGAGGTTAATATCCAAAATATAAATGAAATTCATAGAATGCAACAGCAAAAAAGCAAATAATGAAATAAAAATGAATTTGAATAGATATTTATCTAGAGTAAACTACCTTTGAGAAACAGATAGAAGAAAAAGTACTCAATTACTATTCATCTGCGACTGCTGCTAAGTCGCTTCGGTCATGTCCGACTCTGTGAGACCCCATAGACGGCAGCCCATCAGAACGAGCACCACAATAAAGGGTAGTCCCCACTCATAGCAACTAGAGAAATTCCTTTGCAGCCATGAAGACCCAGCTCTGCCAGAAATAAATGAACTAATTTTAAACAACTAGAAGACATTGATAAAAGGAATCAATCACAAATAGAAAGTTGGATCCATATCTTAATATTACACACAAAAGAAGTAGTTAAAATGTATTAAATACTTAAATGTAATTATTGAAAGCATAAACAAAGAAGAAAAAACAGTGAACAATTTCTTAATACTAATATTGGCAATGATTTTTTTTTTTGGAAATGACACCATAAGTATGGGAAACAAAAGCAAATCTATACAAGAGAGACTACATCAAACTGAAAAGCATTTGCATGGCAGTGGAAATAATTAACAGAGAGAAAAGGCAAAGTATGTACAGAACTGGAGAAATATTTGCAAATCATATTTGCAAATCATAACTTCTTAAGAGGTTAATATCCAAAATATAAATGAAATTCATAGAATGCAACAGCAAAAAAGCAAATAATGAAATAAAAATGAATTTGAATAGATATTTATCTAGAGTAAACTACCTTTGAGAAACAGATAGAAGAAAAAGTACTCAATTACTATTCATCTGCGACTGCTGCTAAGTCGCTTCGGTCATGTCCGACTCTGTGAGACCCCATAGACGGCAGCCCATCAGATTCCCCATTCCTGAGATTCTCCAGGCAAGAACACTGGAGTGGGTTGCCATTTCCTTCTCCAATGCATGAAAGTGAAAAGTGAAAGTGAAGTTGCTCTGTAGTGCCGCTGTTAATGACCCCATAGACTGCAGCCTTCTAGGCTCCTCTGTCCATGGAATTTTCCAGGCAAGAGTACTGGAGTGGGGTGCCATTGCCTTCTCCGTACTATTCATCAGAGAAACGTCACTAAGGGCTACTATCTTACATCTTTTAGGATAGTAAATTTCAAGACAAAACAAAAAAATAAGAGTTAGGGATGATGAGGTATAAAGAGATCACTTGTACATATTGGTAGGGCTCTAAATTGGTACAGTCATAATAAAAAGAATATGGAAATTTCTCAAAAAATTAAAAATAGAAGTAGCACATGATCCAACAATTCTGCTTCTCAGTACATATCCAAAGGAAACAAAATCAGAACCTTGAGGAGACATCTACACTTTCTCTTTCATTACAGTATTACAGTAACCAAATATGGAAGCAACCTAAATGACCATAAATGGATAAAATATTTAAAAGAGACATTTACATATAATGAAATATTCAGAGCTAAAAAAGGAGACCCTGCCATTTGTGACAACATGAACTGTCCTGGAGGGTACTATGCTAAGTGAAATAAGTCAGAGAAAGACAAATACTGTAAGATTTTATATATGGAAACTAAAATAGTCAAACTCAGAAGCAGAGAACAGAATAGTCTCAATTATGCAAAATAAATAAGTTCTGGAGATCTTGTGCCTATAGCTGACAATATTGTCTAAAATCTGCTATGATGATAGATCATTTGTTAAGCGTTTTTACCATTATATATAATATATATTTGTTCTTATATATTACATATAGTAAATAAATAACAAATATGTATTTAAAAAGAATAATAATAAAGGTTAGAGGAAACTTTAAAAGATGATTTCTATGTTCTTGGCCTTGGTGGTGGTGACAGTGTCTTGGTTTTGTTGTTTTCTTTAGTTGCTAAATCCTGTGCAACTCTTTTGCAGTCCCATGGACTGTAGCTGTCAGACTCTTCTGTCCATAGGATTTTCCAGATGAAAATACTGGAGTGGGTTTCCATTTCCTTCTTCATGGGGAACTTCTTGACACAGGGATAAAATCTGCATCTCCTACATTGCAGGCAGATTCTTTTCCACTGAGTCACTTGGGAAGCCCTTCCTGATTTTACATTTATTCCTAAATTCCTCAAGTTTTATACACTACATACAGCTTTTTACATGTCATATCTTTATTTTAGTGCACAGTGTTTTACATGTCAATCATACCTCAATAAGTGATATATATCAATAATTTTAGAAAAGTGAGATTAAGGTGTTGAACCACAGTTTTAGGTAAAATTTGTAAAAATTAGAGTCAGGAGCCAGTTTATCCACAGATTAAACAATAGTGTTGTTTGTCTCTAGAAAGTTTAAGTTTAAAGTTCTACCAAAGACAGTGAAAAAGTTGGCTTAAAGCTCAACATTCAGAAAACGAAGATCATGGCATCTGGTCCCATCACTTCATGGAAAATAGATGGGGAAACAGTGGAAACAGTGTCAGACTTTATTTTTTGGGGCTCCCAAATCACTGCAGATGGTGACTGCAACCATGAAATTAAAAGACGCTTACTCCTTGGAAGAAAAGTTACAACAAACCTAGACAGCATATTCAAAAGCAGAGACATTACTTTGCCGACTAAGGTCCATCTAGTCAAGGCTATGGTTTTTCCAGTGGTCATGTATGGATGTGAGAGTTAACTGAAAAAGGCTGAGTGCCAAAGAATTGATGCTTTTCAACTGTGGTGTGGGATTAAACTCTTGAGAGTCCCTTGGACTGCAAGGAGATCCAACCAGTGCATTCTGAAGGAGATCAGCCCTGGGATTTCTTTGGAAGGAATGATGCCAAAGCTGAAGCTCCAGTACTTTGGCCACCTAATGTGAAGAATTGACTCATTGGAAAAGACTCTGATGCTAGGAGGGATTGGGGCCAGGAGAAGAAGGGGACGACAGAGGATGAGATGGCTGGATGGCATCACTGACTCGATGGACGTGAGTCTGGGTGAACTCCAGGAGTTGGTGATGGACAGGGAGGCCTGGCGTGCTGCGATTCATGAGGTCGCAAAGAGTCGGACACGACTGAGTGACTGAACTGAACTGAACTGAAAGATAGTGGAAAAAAGTAAATCAAAAAAAATAAATAAATAAAGGAATGAAAAGATAGGCTAAATTCCAAAATTTCAGAGATTAAGTAATTTAATTAAAGGCAGAGGAAGTTTAACTGAAATAGAATTGAACTGAGATTCTTTAAGTTTCAAAGAATGTTTTGCTTGATTTTAGAAAAAAAATCTAAATTCTTAGAAATAATCATAAAAGATTGTTGGCCAGTGTAGTTCTGAGCATCTTAATAAACAATTTAAAACTCTGGGGCAGAAGTTAATTTGTATATTTTTGCCTAGCAGAGATTTGAATAACCACAGAATATATAGCCCCCAATATTTTGGTTTATTGCTTTGTGGAACATTAACCAGTTTTGTATAAACAACCATAAATTTGTACTTTTCCTAAATTTATTTATTAAATTGTCCATGTATACTAAAGTTCTAAAGCTTTTGTTTGAATTTCAACATCTATTGGTAGCCTCATGAGTTAAACAAAATCTCTGACACATGTTTATTTTGCATATGCTTACAAAGAATTAAGGACAACCATTCAATTTCATTATCAGATTTTGACCTAGAAAAGAGCAGAATCAGAGGAACATTAATAATGATCTTTTGTTTCCTGTGGAATACAGATTAGAGATGATCTCTGAGTTTTTACATGACAAATCATAATGAATGAATTAAATGGAAACACATGTAATACAAAATCAAGAAACATTTTCAGTGTATTATCATATTGACCTTATAGATGTCTCAGATGCTGTAAAATGTATTTCATTTAGCAGTTATATACTAACACACTAGGTAAAGAAGATGGCACTTTAACATTCAAAGCATATTTCTGCTATATGGCTATTAATATTCTTTAGGACTGAATTACTTTGTAATTTGGCTATCCCAACTAATTTGCCTTTGGAAACATTTTATATGTTAATAAAATAGGACGATTGATTTCATTACTTATAAATATAGTAAAATTTTTGGAAAACAGATTGGAGCTTATTTCTCAGCTCTGATGCTTAAATCACATATTAAATATTTCTTATTTTCAATTATTGCACTGTGAAACTGGGCTATTCATGGTTCTTCCTAAGAGGATTATTATACAAATAAATTTAGTTCAGTTCAGTTCAGTTCAGTCGCTCAGTTGTGTCCGACTCTTTGTGACCCCATGAATCGCAGCACGCCAGGCCTCCCTGTCCATCACCAACTCCTGGAATTCACTCAGATTCACATCCATCAAAGACTTTAGGATGTTACTTAGCACAAAATAAAATTTCAAAAATTGTTATCAGCTATTACAACTTTAATTACTGCTAGGAAAATACGTTTCATGGTGACATAACACTATTATAAGGACTCAGTGTACATTAGCTATTGATATTGTCAGATGAGTGTATGCTCCTAGGTTTCTGTCTTGTCACAACAAAGATTTGGAGTGACGGACATTAAAGTCCCCGGTATGTCACAGCTCTTGGGTCTTGGACAGACCATGTTATAGCTCTCAGGTCTCAAACGGACCGTGTTATAGCTCTTAAACAAATCAGTGTTATAGCTCAGTGTTACAGCTCTATTTTATTTAGAAGATAGCCAGAAAATCCATCTTCCAGGCGTGAGGGCATGCCAAAGATGCAAAGAAAAGAGTGCACCAGGGCGAGGGAGGAAGAGGGAGAGGGAGAGGGAGAGGGAAAGGGAGAGAGCACTTGGCTCTTCCGTTTATATGTTTTCTCCCCACTGGGCCTGCCCTATGCAAATTGGGATCAGCCAGGAGTGCTGTTCTACCTGAAGTCCTCACTCCAGTCCTTGGACCTTTCTTTGACCTTCCTTTGTTCTACTTTCGTGGACTTTTCCCTTCCTTGTCTTTTAGCCACTGCCATTTTGGACTCCTTTTACCTATTCTAACTACCTAACAACATGAACTATCAGAAGGCTTAAATATAACATTTTCAGAAATATATAAATGTCTAAGTAGCAAAGATAAAAATTAGAAAAATATTTTATCGGTTTTTCTTCAAAATTAAATTATTTTTCCTAAAATCTTTACATAAAATCACTTTAATTTCTACTAAGTGTGGATTCTTTTCAAAGATCATTATAGTATTTATATTTTCTAAGGAATTTAATTCTGTAAGCAGTGATCTTACTTTACTGTTGGTTTGTTCAGCTAAAACATTAAATACTAAAAACATTTACCTTATATTATATTGGCATCCAGTCCCATCACTTCATGGGAAATAGATGGGGAAACAGTGGAAACAGTGTCAGACTTTGTTTTTATGGGCTCCAAAATCACTGCAGATGGTGACTGCAACCATGAAATTAAAAGACACTTACTCCTTGGAAGAAAAGTTATGACCAAGCTAGATAGCATATTCAAAAGCAGAGACATTACTTTGCTGACTAAGGTCCGTCTAGTCAAGGCTATGGTTTTTCCTGTGGTCATGTATGGATGTGAGACTTGGACTGTGAAGAAGGCTGAGCCCCGAAAAATTGATGCTTTTGAACTGTGGTGTTGGAGAAGACTCTTGAGAGTCCCTTGGACTGCAAGGAGATCCAACCAGTCCCTTCTGAAGATCAGCCCTGGGATTTCTTTGGAAGGAATGATGCTGAAGCTGAAACTCCAGTACTTTGGCCACCTCAAGTGAAGAGTTGACTCATTGGAAAAGACTTTGATGCTGGGAGGGATTGGGGGCAGGAGGAGAAGGGGACGACAGAAGATGAGGGCAGGATGGCATCACTGACTCAATGGACGTGAATCTGAGTGAACTCTGGGATTTGGTGATGGACAGGGAGGCCTGGCGTGCTGCGATTCATGGGGTCACAAAGAGTCGGACACGACTGAGCAACTGAACTGAACTGACTCAGGGCTTTCCTGGTGGCTCAAATGGTAAAGAATCTGTCTGCAATGTAGGAGACTCAGGTTTGATCTCTAGGTCAGGAAGACCCCTTGGACAAATGCATGGCAAGCCACTCCAGTATTCTTGCCTCAGAAATCCCATGGACAAAGGAGCCTGGGAGACTATAGTACATGGTGTCATAGAGTCACACATGACTTTGTGACTAAGCAGCAGTAGTAACAGCAACATATTAAAAAAATAAATAACTAAAAGCAAAAGTATGATGTTGGTCTCTTATCTTTAATTTTTTTAAAAAAATATATTTTTTCACCAATGGAATATTAACCTGCAGCTGTTCTTAACCAGGTTTTTGGTCTTCAACAGAAAGTCAGTTTTTATTTCAAACAGGCAACCTCACCCTGGACTATTAACAAGTTTTACAGAATTAAATGGGCTTTCTGGCATTAGATAAGGAAGAAGTTCTGTAATATTCCAGGTAAAAACATGGATTATATATTTATGTCTTCCTTTTAAACTCAGATAGAGGGCTTCCCTGGTGGCTCAGATGGTAAAGAATTTGCCTGCAATGCAGGAGACCTGGGCTCAACACCTGGGTTGGGAAGATTCCCTGAAGGAAGGCATGGCAACCCACTCCAATATTCTTACCTGGAGAATACCCATGGACAGAGGAGCCTGGAATTCTACAGTCCATGAGGTCCCAAAGAGTCAGACATGACTGAGTGACTTAGCACAGCACACATACTGGCCAACATTTATAAAAGCTAAGTGGGCTTTCACTTCCAAATATGATCAAGAGTAGGGTCAGAACCTACATTCAGATGTTCACAACTGGAAAACTGGACAAAAAAATATATTGCCTAATATAGGTAGATCTTAGGCAAGAAATAGCACAGGGTTGCTATGAGCCTTATATGCTGTTGGATGTCACTTTCCATGTCAGGAAGCAGGGATGTGGATCCCAAACAGAGCCTTACAACTCCTCCTAAGTTGAGACGGTCAGAATTCAGAGGCAAGATGAGGTGTCTGTAAGTTGCAAAACAGAGGTCCACAGAGAAAGAAAGAATGCTAAAAACATGTGCAGGCATCCTGTTGAGTCTGCTGACTACTAAAACATGCAGGCATCTTGTGAGATTACTGATCAAAAAACTCATGTGGAACAGAGAAGTGTTTAAACAGCTGAGTAGAGAGTCCTTGTTCATCATGTGGGGTTTGGAGAGGAGATTCTAGAAGGGTCAAATTATTAGTAATAGGGAAAAATTATTCCTAAATTGAAGGCTGCTATGTACCCATCCATTGAAAGCTTTAACATAAGCTTCTAAGGCAAGGGTGTACAAACTTTTCCTAAAGGGCCAACTGAGAAATATTTCAGTCTTTGCAGACCACATAAGATATATGTTCATGTTATTCCTTGTTTTTGTACTGTTTTGTTCGTACAGCCTTTAAAGATATGTAAGGGTGTGGCAGTATACTCCAGTATTCATGCCTGAAAAATTCCATGGACAAAGGAGCCTAATGGGCTACAATCCACGGGATCGCAAAAAGCTGGACATGACTGAGCGACTGAAAAACAACAACAATAACAATATAAGCGTTAAGTGTTAGACTTGTATTTATTTTTTTACTTATTTTATTGTTTTTGGTGTTCAGTCACTCAGTCATGTCCAGCTCTTTGTGACCTCATGAACTATAGCACAGCAGGTTTCCCAGTCCTTCACCATCCCCTGGTGCTTGCTTAAACTGATGTCCATTGAGTCAGTGATGCCATCTAACCATCTCTTCCTTTGTAGCTTGCTTCTCCTCCTTTCCTCAGTCTTTCCCAGCATCACGGTCTTTTCCAATGAGTTGGCTCTTTGCCAAAGCATTGACGCTTCAGCATCACTTATGGTCAATACTTTATCAAACTACTTTGTAGTGACAAACATGTCTCCTAAACATTGCTCCTTTAAAAGGGAATAGAACTAAAATTATCAGTTAATTCAACATGAATCAACAAAATAATCTGTCTCTAGTCTCAAAGTACTACAAAAAAGAAACCTTTTTTTAAAAAAGTACAAAAGAGCATGCATGCAGGAAAAGCTGGAAGTCCAAGGCCCTCTCTCCCATTCTTCTGGAGGCTGTTTCTCTAGTTCTCAGTTCTCTGCACAAGTTGTGCTTATTGATTTATCAAGTCTGGACATTACAGATTTACTGGGTTTGCGAACAAAGGATTTAACGTTGCTTTTCTACTTCATATTTTCTCTCAACCTTCTCTCAACATCCAACAATTCTATTACTTTAGGTCTTTTGAGTCTCTTTTCTTAACTTTAAATACCCACAGTTAATCATTTATCAACTTTCAACTCTCTTAATTTCTTGCAAATTAGAATATTAGCACTGTAACATTCTTTCATGATGTAAGTTGTTTCATTTTTACATGTTATACGTTTATAAACATTAACTGCAATTCTCTTAGTATTACAAATGTTAGAAAAATTCCATACACATAAAAAGGGGTCTGGCTATGAGCATACACACCATCCAGCTTAGGAAATACTTATTACTAAGAACTTTTAATGACCTTAATTTTATCCACTTACTTCACTCTGTATAATAGGCTCCAGTTTCATCCACTTCATTAGAACTGATTCAAATGCATTCTTTTTAATAGCTGAGTAATATTCCATTGTGTATATATACCACAGCTTTCTTATCCATTTGTCTGTCGATAGACATCAAGGTTGCTTCCATGTCCTGGCTATTGTAAATAGTGCTGCAATGAACAATGGGGTACACGTGTCTCTTTCAATTTTGGTTTCCTTGGTGTGTATGCCCAGCAGTGGGATTGCTGGGTCATATGGCAGTTCTATTTCCAGTTTTTAAAGGAATCTCCACACTGTTCTCCATAGTGGCTGAACTAGTTTGCATCCCCACCAACAGTGTAAGAGGGTTCCCTTTTCTCTGCACCTTCTCCAGCATTTATTGTTTGTAAACTTTCTGATAGCACCCATTCTGACTGGCATGAAATGGTTCCTTATGGTGGTTTTGATTTGCATTTCTCTGATAATAAGTGATGTTGAGCATCTTTCATGTGCTTGTTAGCTGTCTGTATGTCTTCTGTAAAGAAATGTCTGCTTAGTTCTTTGGCCTATTTTTTAATTGGGTCGTTTATTTTTCTGGTATTGAGCTGCATGACCTGCTTAAATATTTTGGAGATTAAATCTTTGTCAGTTGCTTCCTTTGCTATTATTTTCTCCCATTCTGAAGGCTGCCTTTTCACCGTGGTTATAGTTTCCTTCATTGTGCAAAAGCTTTTAATTTTAATTAGGTCCCATTTGTTTGTTTTTGCTTTTATTTCCATTATTCTGGGAGGTGGGTCATAGAGGATCCTTCTGTGATTTATATCGAAGAGTGTTTTGCCTATGTTTTCCTCTAAGAGTTTTATAGTTTCTGGTCATACATTTAGATCTTTAATCCATTTTGAGTTTATTTTTGTGTATGGTGTTAGAAAGTGTTCCATTTTCATTCTTTTACAAGTGGTTAACCAGTTTTCCCAGCACACTTGTTAAAGGGATTATCTTTTCTCCATTGTATATTCTTGCATCCTTTGTCAAAGATAAGGTGTCTACAGGGGCATGGATTTATCTCTGGACTTTCTATTTTGTTCCATTGATCTATATTTCTGTATTTGTGCTAGTAGCATACTGTCTTGATGACTGTAGCTTTGTAGTGTAGTCTGAAGTCAGGCAGGTTGATTTCTTCAGTTCCATTCTTCTTTCTCAAGATTGCTTTGGTTATTCAAGGGTTTTTTTTNGATTATTCTGACCCATGAACATGGTATATTTCTCCATCTTTTAGTGTCTCCTTTGATTTCTTTCATCAGTGTTTTATAGTTTTCTATATATAGGTCTTTAGTTTCTTTAGGTAGATTTATTCCTATGTATTTTATTCTTTTCATTGCGATGGTGAATGGAATTATTGCCTTAATTTCTCTTTCTCTTTTCTCACTGTTAGTGTATAGGAACTCAAGACATTTCTCTGTGTTAATTTTATGTCCTGAAATTTTACTATATTCATTGATTAGCTCTAGTAGTTTTCTGGTGGAGTCTTTAGGGTTCTCTATGTAGAGGATCATGTCATCTGCAAACAGTGAGAGTTTTCCTTCTTCTTTTCCAATATGGATTCCTTTTCTTCCCTTTTCTTTGATTGCTGTGGCTAAAAGTTCCAAAACTATGTTGAATAGTAGTGGTGAGAGTAGGTATCCATCTTGTTCCTGACTTTAGGGGAAATATTTTCAACTTCTCACCACTGAGGATAATGCTTGCTGTGGGTTTATCATATATAGCTCTTATTATGTTGAGGTATGTTCCTTCTATGCCTGCTATATGGAGGGTTTTTGTCGCTAAACGGATGTTGAATTTTGCCAAAGGCTGTCTTTGCATCTATTGAGATAATCATATGGTTTTTATCTTTCAATTTGTTAATGTGGTGTATCACATTAATTGATTTGTGAATACTGAAGAATCCTTGCATCCATCCCTAGGATAAAGCCCACTTGGTCATGATGTATAACCTTTTTAATGTGTTGTTGGATTCTGCTTGCTAGAATTTTGTTAAGGATTTTTGCATCTATGTTCATCAATGATATTGGCCTGTAGTTTTCTTTTTTTTTGTGACATCTTTGTCTGGTTTTTGTATTAGGGTGATGGCGGCCTCATAGAATGAGTTTGGAAGTTTACCTTCCTCTGCAATTTTCTGGAAGAGTTTCAGTAGGATAGGTGTTAGCTCTTCTCTAAATTTTTGAAAGAATTCACCTGGTGAAGCCATTTGTTCCTGTGCTTTTTTTTGTTGTTGTTGGAAGATTTTTGATTACAGTTTCTATTTCCATGTTTGTAATGTGTCTGCTAAGATTTTCTATTTCTTCCTGGTTCAGTTTTGGAAAGTTGTACTTTTCTTAAAATTTGTCCATTTCTTCCAAGTTGTTCATTTTATTGGCATATAGTTTCTGATAGTAGTCTGTTATGACTCTTTGTATTTCTGTGTTGTCTGTTCTGATTTCTCCATTTCATTTCTAATTTTATTGATTTGATTCTTCTCCCTTTGTTTCATGATGAGTCTGGCTTATGGTTTGTCTATTTTATTTATCTTCTCAAAGAACCAGCTTTTAGTTTTGTTGATTTTTGCTATAGTATCCTTTGTTTCTTTTTCAATTATTTCTGCTCTGATTTTTATGATCTCTTTCCTTCTACTAACCCTGGGGTTCTTCATGTCTTCTTTTTCTAGTTGCTTTAGGTGTAGAGTTAGGTTATTTATTTGATGTTGCTCTGGTTTCTTGAGGTAGGCTTGTATTGTTATGAACCTTTCCCTTAGTACTACTTTCACTGAGTCCCATGGGTTTGGTTTGTCATGTCTTCATTTTCATTCATTTCTGTGAACATTTTAATTTCCACTGTGATCTGTCAGTTATTCAGAAGTGTTTTGTTTAGCCTACATAGGTTTGTATTTTCAATAGTTGTTTCTTGTAATTAACATCTAATCTTACTGCATTGTAATCAGAAAAGATGCTTGAAATGATTTCAATTTGTTGAACTTACCAAGTTTAGATTTATGGCCCCGGATGTGATCTATCCTGGAGAATGTTCCCTGTGAACTTGAGAAAAAGGTGAAATTCATTGTTTTGGGGTAAAATGTCTTATAGATATCAATTAGGTCTAACTGGTCCCTTACATCATTTAAAATTTGTGTTTCCTTGCTAATTATCTGTTTAGTTGATCTATCCATAGGTGTGAGTGGGGTATTATACTCTCCCACTATTAGTGTGTTACTGTTAATTTCTGCTTTCATACTTGTTAGCATTTGCCTTATATATTATGGTGCTCCTATGTTAAATGCTTATACATATTTATAATTGTTATATCTTCTTGGATTGATCCTTTGATCATTATGTAGTGTCCTTCATTGTCTCTTTTCACAGCCTTTATTTCAAAGTCTATTTTGTCTGATATGAGTATTGCTACTCCTGCTTTTTTTTTTTTTTTGATCTCCATTTGCATGAAATAACTTTTTCCAGTCCTTCTCTTTCAGTCTGTATGTGTCCCTTGTTTTGAGGTGGGTCTCTTGTAGACACCATATATAAGGGTCTTATTTTTGTATCCATTCAGCCAGTCTTTGTCTTTTGGTTGGGGCATTCAACCCATTTACATTTAAGGCAATTATTGATAAGTATGATCCCATTACCATTTACTTTGTTGTTTTGGGTTCGAGTTTATACACCTTTTATGTGTTTCTTGTCTAGAGAAGATCCTTTAGGATTTGTTGAAGAGCTGGTTTGGTGGTGCTGAATTCTCTCAGCTTTGCTTGTCTGTAAAGTTTCTGATTTCTCCTTCACTTTGAATGAGATCCTTGCTGGGTATAGTAATCTGGGTTGTAGCTTTTACTTTTTCATCACTTTAAGTATGTCTTGCCATCCTTTCTGCCCTGAAGAGTTTCTATTGAAAGATCAGCTGTTATCCTTATGGGGACCCCCTTGTGTGTTATTTGTTGCTTTTCCCATACTGCTTTTATTATTTGTTCTTTGGGTTTGAACTTCATTAATTTGATTAATATGTCTCTTGGGATGTTTCAGTTTGCGTTTATCCTGTGTGGTATGCTCTGGGCTTCTTGGACTTGGGTGTTTATTTCTTTCCCTCTTTTATGGAAGTTTTCAACTATTAACTCCTCAAGTATTCTCTCATGGTCTTTCTTTTTGTCTTCTTCTGGGACTCCTATGATTCAAATGTTGGGGCATTTAACATTGTCCCAGAGATCTCTGAGGATGTCCTCATTTATTTTTATTTTTACTTTATTTTACTTTACAATACTGTATTGGTTTTGCCATACATTGACATGAATCCACCACGGGTGTACATGAGTTCCCAAACATGAACCCCCCTCCCACCTCCCTCCCCATAACATCTCTCTGGGTCATCCCTGTACACTGGCCCCAAGCATCCTGTATCCTGCATCAGACATAGACTGGCGATTCATTTCTTACATGATAGTATACATGTTTCAATGCCATTTTCCCAAATCTTCCCACCCTCTCTCTCTCCCACAGAGTCCAAAAGTCTGTTCTTTACATCTGTGTCTCTTTTGCTGTCTCGCATACAGGGTCATCATTACCATCTTTCTAAATTCCATATATATGTGTTAGTATACTGTATTGGTGTTTTTCTTTCTGGCTTACTTCACTCTGTATAATTGGCTCCAGTTTCATCCACCTCATTAGAACTGATTCAAATGTATTCTTTTTAATGGCTGAATACTACTCCATTGTGTATATGTACCACTGCTTTCTTATCCAATCATCTGCTGATGGACATCTAGGTTGTTTCCATGTCCTGGCTATTATAAGAAGTGCTGCGATGAACATTGGGGTACATGTGTCTCTTTCAGTTCTGGTTTCCTCGGTGTGTATGCCCAGCAGTGGGATTGCTGGGTCATTTCTTTTAATTCTTTGTTCTTTTTCACTCTCTGCTTTATTTATTTCCACCAATCTATTTTCCACCTGACTTATCCTCTCTTCTGCCTCAGTTATTCTACTTTTGGTTCCCTCTAGAGTGCTTTTGATTTCAGATATTGCATTATTCATTATTGATTGACTCTTTTTTATTTATTCTAGGTCCTTGTTAAATATTTCTTGCATCTTCTCAATCTTTCTCTCTAATCTATTTATCTGTAGCTCCATTTTGTTTTCAAGATTTTAGGTCATCTTTACTATCATTTTTCTGAATTCTTTTTCAGGTAGATTCCCTATCTCCTCTTCTTTTGTTTGGTTTGGTGGGTACTTATCATGTTCCTTTACCTGCTGAATATTTCTCTGCCTTTTCATTTTGTTTAGATTGCTGTGTTTTGGATGGTCTTTCTGAAGGCTTGAAATCTGTGGTTCCTCTTTATTGTTGAGGTTGCTCCCTGTGGATAGGTTTTCTGCTTAGGGAAGCTTGCATTTGTGTTCTGGTGGATGGAGGTGTATCTCTTCTCTCTGGAGTGCAACGTGGTGTCCAGTAGTGAGTTTTGAAGTTTGGTGTGACTTTAGGCAGCCTGTATTTTAATGTTCAGGGCTGTGTTCCTACATTGCTGGAGAAATAGTGTGGTATCTCTTGCTCTGGAACTTCTTGGGTGGAGCTTGGTTTCAGTGTATTTATGGAGACTTTTGGGTGAGTTCTTCTCTATTAATATTCCTTGGAGTCAGGAGTTTTCTGGTGGTCTCAAGTTTTGGATTTAAGCCTCCTGCCTCTGGCTTTCAGTCTTATTCTTACAGTAACCTCAAGACTTATTCATCCATACAGCACAGATGATAAAACATCTAGGTTAATGGTGAAACAATTCTCCACAGTGAGGGACACCCAGAGTGTTTCACAGAGTTACATGGAGAAGAAAAGAGGGAGGAGGGAGATAGAAATGACCAGGAGGAGAAGAGGGGGAGTCAAAAGGGGGAGAGACCAGTCTAGCCAGTAATCAATTCCTATGTACTCTTCACAGTCTGGAACACCCAGAGAGATTCACAGAGTTAAATGGAGAAGAGAAGAGGGAGGTGGGATATAGAGGTGACCTGGAGGAGAAGAGGAGGAGTCAAAACGGGAGAGCAATCATGCCAGTAATCACACTCCTAAGTAAAACTGGGTACTGGAGATTAGACTTTTTAAAGTACACAATTGATAAAAATACCAAAAAGCAAAGATTAAAAATCTAGAGGTTAGACTCTCAAAAATACAATATTAAATACAAATTAAAAATACAAAAAAATCACAAAAATTATAGAATACATATATATGAAATTTGCTTTAAATATAGAGTCTTTTTTTTGGCAAGGCAATAGGTTACAAAAATGAAAATGAAAATTAAAAAGTAATAAAGAACTTACAAATTAAAAAAATTAAAAATTGTAATAGTATAAATATGTCTAGGAATTTCTCTGAAGCTGTTGAGGGCAGTGTGGGGTCAGTCCAGTTTCACATAGTTCCTTGTTCCAGCTTATACTTCTTCTCAAGGTCTATAGGCCCCTTCCAATGCTTCGTCAATGTTAACTACAGGTTTCAATCTGTTGCACCTGTTACTTCCAGGGCATTTCCCTCTTTGTTTATTTTGGCCTCCTGTTTGCAAGTCTCTTCAGTGTCTAATTTCTACCCTGACACAAGGGGGCAAAGGTGGTCATTTATTTAGGCTCACTTGTACAATTGTGTTGTGGTGAGGGAGGAACACTGCAAACAAATATCACTGGCATGTGTGGGGAGTGCTCACAGTGTACGGCCCACATTAGGTTTGCCTCAGCTCATGGCGGCCTATGCTTTCCTGGTCTACACTGCTCAGGCTCCAGGTTTCTCAGCAGGGGAACTGTCCAAAGCAGGCTCTGCATTTTGTGCATTTCCCTGGTCTAAGCTGCTCAGGTTCAGGTTCTCAGGTACTCCACAAAGGCACAGACTTGATTGGGTGTGCATTTTGTGCCCTTCCCAAGCTCGAGCAGCTCAGGTGACCAGGTGCTTGGAGAACTCACTGTCCCAGGTGGGCTGTGTCTTAATCACCTCCCTGTCCCAGCTGCTCAGTTTCCCAGGTACGCTGCAAGAGCACCATCTCAGGTGTGCCGTGTGTATCCTTTGGGGAGCTGATCTCTGGCTCTGACCCTCCTGGCAGATATCAACCTTCCAGGATCCCAGGAAGATTTGGTTAGCAACTGGGAGCCATCTCACAGTTTGGTGGACGATGCCAGTCTCTGGGGCCAAGATAGCCCCTTGCCTTCTGGCTCTGGCTGTCTCCCTCCTGCTGCTCTGCATCCAGTGAGGGGAGGGACTGGTATGTAGCCCTTTAGCTCTCCTTTAGTGTTCACTCAATCTTTTGTTCTGTGAGAGGGTCAGGGCACCTTAAGTTACAGTTTTTTTTGCAGAAAAGTTCTCTCTCTCTCTCTTTTTTTCTCTCTCTGACGACCCCCCAATTTGGGTTGCTGTCTCATGTTAGCTCCCTCAGATTGTCCTCAGGACATTCAGGCCTGGTCCTTACCCTAAGCATGCAACCTGTGCCTCCCTATCCAGCCCCCTCCCACTGGTGGCGGTTGCTAGCATCTGGGCTACTTCTCCACTGGGAGTTGCAGTTAGGCATGTATTCTGTTTTTTTTGTTTGTTTGTTTTTGTTTTTCTGTCCCAGTTATCTTGCCCTCTGAGATTTCAAAACTCCCCCACAGACCCTCTGGTGAGAGGGTTTCCTGCTGTTTGGAAATTTCTCCTCCATGACTCCCTCCCCAGAATGGGTCTCCATCCCTAACTCTTTTCTCTCTTTTTGTCTTTTATATTTTGTCCTATCTCCTTTCAAAGAGAATGGGCTGCCTTTCTGGGTGCCTGGTGTCCTCTGCCAGTGTTCAGAAGTTGTTTTGTGGAAGTTGCTCAGCATTCAAATAAACTTTTGATGAATTTATGGGGGAAAAAGTGATTTACTCATCCAATTCCTCAGCCATCTTAGGACCACCTATTAACATTTGTTTTTACCAATGAATCCAAATTGTGTTAACATAACATATTCTGAAACTTGTTGTTTTTTCTTACTGATAGGCAATGACTTTTTTAAGCAAGAAAAAAAATACTGATAAAGTGCAAAGTAAACTTTATAGAAACCTAAATAGAGCTTTTTTACCTTCATAGAACTTTTTATGAGAACTTCACATAATTAGCCTTTATAATGAATTTATATAATTCTAATTTAAGATTTTCTTTTTATGCAATACTACTAACTTTGTGTTTACATTTAATGCTAATGTGCAATGAATTAGCGCATTGATTTTGCGTAAGGAAAAACATACATTTGAAAATATAATACTGTATTTATCTTATATGCAGAGTACATCATGAGAAATGCTGGACTGGAAGAAATACAAGCTGGAATCGAGATTGCCAGGAGAAATATCAATAACCTCAGATATGCAGATGACACCACCCTTATGGCAGAAAGTGAAGAGGAGCTAAAAAG
>SJYR01002675.1:154728-182159 GCA_006410655.1 Kobus ellipsiprymnus
AGAGAGAGAGAGAGAGAGAGAGAGAGAGAGAGAGATACTGCTGTTGCTGCTGCTGTTTAGTTGCAAAGTTGTGTCTGACTCTGTGACATGATGGACTGTAGCCCACCAGGCTCCTCTGTCTATGGAATTTCCCAGGAAAGGAGCAGGGGTGTGGATCCCAGACAAAGTCTTAAAATCCTCCTAATTTGAGGAGATCAGAATTTGAAGAGGAAAAGTGTGGTGTCTGTAAGTTGCAAAACAGAGGTCCCCTGAGAAAGAAAGAATGCTGAAAACATGTCATGGCAACCCACTCCAGCATTCTTACCTGGAGAATTCCATGGACAGAGGAGCCTGGTGGGCTACAGCCCATAGGGTTGCAAAGAATCAGACATGACTAACTAACATTCTCACTTTCACTTTCATTGGTTTCTCAGGGCTGATGTAAAAAAGAAAAACAAGCTACAAACTAGTGGCTTAAGATGATAGAAATTTATCCTTTCACAGCTCTAGAGGCTAAAAGTTATTGTGTTGACTAGTCAGGTTCCTTTTGAAGGCCCTAGGGGAGAATCTTCTTCCCTTTTACAACCTGTGTGGTTAATGGCAATCATCGTCAGTGTTCCTTGGCTTGTAGATGCATCACTCCATTCTCTGCTCATTTTTCACATGACCTTGTTACCTATGTCTCTGTGTGTTTGTGTCCGTTTTTATGTAGAGACTAGCAACTGGAATTAGGGCATACCCAATCCAACATGACCTAATCTTAACTTGATTACATCTGCAAAGAGTATTTCCAAAGATGGTCACATTAACAAGTAACAGATGGACATGAATTTGGGGGAACACTATTGTGAAAAGCATTGTTAGTTCAAAGCCCTTGCAAAAGTTGGCTACCCATTGGATTCAGCTCATATGTAATAACATGCTGGCCAGTAGTATAAGTACTCTAACTTTTAAGCACACTTACATTAAACTGAAAGACTTTCTTTCCCATGATGTAACTTAACTATGAAAAGGTCAACTATTAAAAAAAAATCTTTTTGGATAGTAGTATATTTTGTCAAGTGTAGCATTTCAGGAATTGGTATCCAATTAGAGAAGCTTGGATCAGAGTAAGGTTGAGAGCACCCTGCTGCTGCTGTTGCTGCTAAGTCGCCTCAGTTGTGTCCGACTCTGTGCAACACCATAGACAGCAGCCTGCCAGACTCTACTGTCCCTGGGATTCTCTAGGCAAGAATACTGGAGTGGGCTGCCATTTCCTTCTCCATGAGAGCACCCTAGTAGCACATAATTAGAACAGTTCTGCCAAGGTGGGCAAAAGGTGCCACAGATTGAAATGACTAGTATTCTTATTTTTAGCTCAAAAAACAACATAATAACTAAGGTGTTTGTAACACTAATTTAACACCTGAATTCACCACCAAAAAGTTTAGGTTAAAAACAATTCTGACACCAAAGTTAAATGATGAAATTTTAGCATTGTGGTTTCACTGACAGGGTGAGAGGTATATTAGATAGTAATGAAAGTACAGTAAAGAAAAAGAAATGCTGCTTGCTTTCCAATGACAATTTCTAACTTTCCTTGTTCTCTTCTCCAATAAGGTGAAGTTTGCTGTCAGTTTAAACAGTTTCATGACTTTATACTAATTTCATGTAGGTATACACTTGGGTTGATATTATATTTTTGGTAAATAATCTCTTTCAATTTTTTGTAAAAAATATATCTTAAGGATATTTTTATACTTATAGGGGACACATCGGTGGTGCCTCAAATGGTAAAGAATCTGCTGCAATGCAAGAGACCCAGGTTCAATCCCTGGGTCAGGAAGATCCCATAGAGAAAGGCATGGCGACCCACTCCAGTATTCTTGCCTGGAGAATCCCACGGACAGAGGAGCCTGACGAGCTACAGTCCATGGGGTCACAAAGAGTTGGACATGACTGAGCGACTAACACTTATGCTTACAGACAGGTTGTCCAGGATAGTTCAGAGATTTCTATATATCCTAAATCTTGTCTACCCTATTGTTAACATTTTACATTCTTATACTACATTTGTCACACTTTTGAGCCAATAGTGAAAGAGTATTCTTAACTAAAGTTCATGCTTCATTCAGATTTCTTTAGTTTTTAATCTGAGATCTTTGTTTTTTTTTTTTTTTTTCAGTTCTATCTGTAATGCTACCTTCATGCAGTTATCATGTCTCCTTACAATACCTTGGGCTGTAAAAGTTTCTGATTTCCCTTGATGTGATGGCCTTGAGAGTTTTGAGGCATACTAGCCAGATACTGTTTAGGATGTTCCTATATTCATATTTGTCTAACATTTTTCTAATGATTAGATCGGGGTCATGGGTTTTGAAGAAGAAAACAGCAGAGGTAAAGTTTCACTTTCTTCACATCATCCAGTGGTATACACATTATCAACATGATTTGTCCTTAGTAAAGCTCACTTTGATCACCTGGTTGAGGTTGTGAAGTGAAGTTGCTTTTGCCCCCTCCACTTTCTATACTGTACTTTGGAAGAAAGTTACAATGCAGACCCTACACTTAAGGAATGGGAGTTACATTCCATCTCCTTGAGGGGCAGTATCTATATAAATTACTTGGAAGTTCTCTGTAGAAGATCTACACATGTTCCCCTCATTTATTTTTGCAGTAATTTGTTTATATCCATTTGGACTCTAGGTTATTTACTTTAATCCTTGTTTTATAGTACAATACTATGTGTTTTTTTTTTTTTTAATTCAAATTCTTCTAGCTTTGGCCCTGAGAACTCTTTTTGTTGGTTTTCCTTTGACATACACTCATTGTTTCTTGTTTCATTTTGAGCACTTCCTTACTTTATGTCTCTGCAAGGTGCTCCAGATTCATGTAGCATATTCCTGCCCCCTGTGTTAATATCAGTCATTTCTCTACAGTGTGCTGGTTCCTTTTATGTTATTGTTGTTGTTTAGTTGCTAAGTCATGTCCTACTCTTTGCAACCCATGGACTGCAGCATGCCAGGCTCTCCTGTCTTCACTGTCCCCCGAAGATTGCTCAAATTCATGTCCATTGAGTCTAACCATCTTATCCTCTGCTACCGTTTTCTCCTTTTGCCTTCAATCTTTCCCAGCATCAGGGTCTTTTCCAATGAATCAGCTCTTCACAACAGGGGTCAAAGTATTGGAGCATCAGCATCAGTCCTTCCAATGGCTGTTCAGGATTGACCTGCTTTAAGATTGACTGGTTTGTTCTCCTTGCAGTCCAAAAGACTCTCAACAGTTTTCTCCAGCACCACAGTTTGAAAGCATCAGTTCTTTGGAACTCGGCCTTCATTATGGTTCAGCTTCACATCCCTACATGACTACTGGGAAAAAACATAGATTTGACTATACAGACTTTCGCTGGCAAAGTTATGTATCTGCTTTTTAACACACTAAGTTTTTCATAGCTTTCCTTCCAAGGAACAAGTGTCTTTAAATTTCATGGCCACAGTCAACATCCATAGCATTTTTTGAGCAAAAGAAAGTAAAATTTGTCACTGTTTCCATTTTTATAGGAGATCGTATTAGAAACCAAGAGGTCAGTGCTGTGTGTATTTGCCTCAAGAACCTCACAGCTGACAGAGAGGAAATATATTGTCATACATTTGTTAAGTAAATAAACAATAAGTATCACATGTGTACATTTACACTGCGGACTAAATGTTTATATCCCCCTAAAATCCATATGTTGAAACACTGATCCCTTAGTGATAATATTTGGAGCTGGCCTTTGACTGATAATTTGTTTTAGATCAGCTCAAGAAAACAAGGCCCTCATGGTTAGATGATGTCTCTATATGGAGATGAAGGAAACAGAACTTTCCTTCTACCAGGTGATGATGCACTGAGCAGGTAGCTTCCATTAATCAGGAGAAGGGCTTTGACCAAATCTCAACCATGTTGGCATCCTGATCATGGACTTCTAGCCTCCAAAAGTCTTAAGCCATTCAGCCCGTGGTATTATTTATAGCAACCCAAATTGACTAAGATAGCCTGCATTTATATTTGCATTAAACTATACATGAGTTGATAGTAGTAACTCCAACTCTAGTCTCTTTCTTGCTTATCTATAAACTACCTCTCTAACAGACAATCCTAGCTCCCACCATATGCCATTCATGCAAGTATCCTTTAAATCTCAGTACACATGTACAGTGATTTCAGAATTCTTATACCTTACTCACATGATAAATATTTACAAACTAGAGTTCAGTCAGTCAGTCAGTTCAGTCGCTCAGTCATGTCCGACTCTTTGAGACCCCATGAACTGGAGCATGCCAGGATTCCCTGTCCATCACCAACTCCCAGAATTCACCCAAACTCATGTGCATCAAGTCTGTGATGCCCTCCAGCCATCTCATCCTGTCGTCCCCTTCTCCTCTTGCCCCCAATCCCTCCCAGCATCAGTCTTTTCCAATAAATCAACTCTTCACATGAGGGGGCCTAAGTATTGGAGTTTCAGCTTTAGCATCAGTCCCTCCAAAGAACACCCAGGACCAATCTCCTTTAAAATGGACTGGTTGGATCTCCTTGCGGTCCAAGGGACTCTCAAGAGTCTTCTCTAACACCACAGTTCAAAAGCATCAATTCTTCAGCACTCAGCTTTCTTCATCATCCAACTCTCACATCTATACATGACCACAGGAAAAACCATAGCCTTGACTAGACGGACATTTGTTGGCAAAGTGATGTCTCTGCTTTTGAATATGCTGTCTAGGTTTCAGTACCTATAAATGTTTCCTTCTTCTTTAGTCCTACAGTCTTCACTCTTTTCCCTGGCAGTTCATTCCTACCTATCTGTTTCATGTGATGTTTTGTTTCACATTTGTAATTAGATTTTTTTGTTACATTCTGCATTCCTTCCTGGGATCTTCATATATCTCAATTGATTTTTAAATTTGCATATATAAAAGTTCACTCTGAGTACTAGAAGGATTTCTATTAGTTTTGACAAATGTATAGTTTTGTTTATTCATCACTTTTGTATCAGAATAATTTCATAGCCTGATAAAATCTCCTGTGTGTCCTCTCTCACTTCAATTGTCTTTCTCTTCACAAGCAGCTGGCTGGAAACCACTGATTTATTTTCCGTCAATAGTTTTGCACTCTTCAGAATGTCATATGAGTGGGATCATATGGTATGTTGCCTTTACAGACTCATGTTTTTCACGAGGTAATATTCATTTCAGATTCATTTAATACCCCATTCTGTGAATGTACCACATTTCATCCATTCACCTGTTAAAGGACATCTTTTTTTCAGTATTTATGATTTTAAATTTTCTATAAACATCGCTTGGAGTTTTGTGTACTCTATAAACATTTTTGTGTAACTTTTTGAATCAGTTGGGTAAATACTTAAGAATGCCAATTTTGAATTATATGGGAAGACTATGGTTGGCTTTATATGAAACCACCAAACTGTCTTCCTAAGAACTATACTGTTTTGCATTCCCACCAACACTGAACAAGCATCTTTATTCTTCCTAAACTTTCCAGTAACTTGTATTAACAGTTTTGGGGATTTTAGTTATTCTAGTGTTTCTGCAACTTTAATTTACATTTCCCAAGTGATTTGGCAATAAGGAGTTCATGATCTGAGTCATAGTCAGCTCCCAGTCTTATTTTTGCTGACTGTACAGAGCTTCTCCATCTAGGCTCCAAAAAATATAATCACTCTGATTTCATTGTTGGCCATCTGGTAATGTCCATGTGTAGAGTCTTCTCTTGGGTTGTTGTAAGAGGGTGTTTGCTGTGACCAGTGCATTCTTCTGGAAAAACTCTGTTAGCATTTGCCCTGCTTCATTCTGCACTCCAAGACCAAATTTTCCTGTTACTCCACGTGTTTCTTGACTTCCTACTTTTGCATTTCACTCCCCTACAATGAAAAGGGCATGTTTTTGGGGTGTTAGTTCTAGAAGGTCTTGTAGGTATTCATAGAACCATTCGACTTCAGCTTCTTCAGCATTACTCTTTGAGGTATAGACTTGGATTACCGTAATATTGAATGGTTTGCCTTGGAAACGAACAGAGATCACTCTGTAGTTTTTGAGACTGTATCCAGGTACTGCATTTTGGACTCTTTTGTTGACTATGATGGCTACTCCATTTTTTCTAAGGGATTCTTGCTCACAGTAGTAGATATAATGGTCATCTGAGTTAAATTCACCCATTCCATTCCATTTTAGTTCACTGATTCCTAAAATGTTGACATTCAAATCTTGCCATCTCCTGTTTGTCTTGATTCATGGACCTAACATTCCAGATTCCTATGCAAGATTGCTCTTTACAGCATTGGATCTTGCTTCTATCACAAGTTACATCCACAACTGGGTGGTGGTGTTGCTTTCACTCTGTCTCTTCATTCTTTCTGGAGTTATTTCTCCACTGATCTCCAGTAGCATATTGGGTACCTACTGACCTGGGGAGTTCATCTTTCAGTGTCCTATCTTTTTGCCTTTTCATGCTGTTCATGGGATTCTCAAGGCAAGAATACTGAAGTGGTTTACCATTCCCTTCTCCAGTGAACCGCATTTTGTCAGACCTCCCCACCATGACCCATCTCTCTCAGGTGGCCCTACATGGCATGGCTTAGTTTCACTGAGTTAGACAAGGCTCTGGTCCATGTGATTAGATTGGTTAGTTTTCTGTGATTGTGGTTTCAGTCTGTCTCCCCTCTGATGCCCTCTCTCAGTGCTACCATCTTACTGGGGTTTCTCTTACCTTGGACGTGGGGGATTTCTTCATGGCTACTGCAGCAAAGTGAAGCTGTTGTTTCTTACCTTGGACTTAGGGTATCTCTTGTCGGCCGCTTGCCACTCCAGTGGAATGCAGACCATTCAGGTATGGCCTAAATCAAATCCCTTACCATTATACAGTAGAAATAAGAAATAGATATAAGGGACTAGATCTGATAGACAGAGTGCCCTGTGAACTGTGGATGGAGGTTCGTGACATGGTGTAGGAAACAGGGATCAAGACCATTCCCAAGAAAAAGAAATGCAAAAAAGCAAAATGGCTGTCTGAGGAGGCCTTACAAATAGTTGTGTAAAGAAGAGACGTGAAAAGCAAAGGAGAAGAGGAGAGATATACCCACTTGAATGCAGAGTTTCAAAGAATAGCAAGGAGAGATAAGAAAGCCTTCCTCAGTGATCAGTGCAAAGAAATAGAGGAAAACAATAGAATGGGAAAGACTAGTGATCTCTTGAAGAAAATTAAGAGATTCCAAGGGAACTCATTTCATGTAAAGATGGGCTCAATGAAGGAGAGAAATGGTATCAACCTGACAGAAGCAGAAGATATTAAGAAGAGGTAGTAAGAATACATAGAATAAATGTACAAAAAAGATCTTCATGACCCAGATAATCATGATGGTGTGATCACTCACCTAGAGCCAGACATCCTGGAATGTGAAGTCTAGTTGGCCTTAGGAAGAATCACTAAGAACAAAGCTGGTGGAGGTGATGGAATTCTGGTTGAGCTATTTCAAATCCGAAAAGATGATGCTGTGAAAGTGCTACACTCAATGTGTCAGGCAGTTTGGAAAACTCAGCACTGGCCACAGGTCTGGAAAATGTCAATTTTCATTTCAATCCCAAAGAAAGGTAATGCCAAAGAATGCTCAAACTATCGCACAATTGGACTCATCTCACACGCTACTAAAGTAATGCTCAAAATTCTCCAAGTCAAGCTTCAGCAATATATGAACCCGTGAATTTCCAGATGTTCAAGCTGGATTTAGAAAAGACAGAGGAACCAGAGATCAAATTGCCAACATCCTCTGGAAAATCAAAACAGCAAGTGAGTTTCAGAAAAACATCTATTTCTGCTTTATTGACTACCCTAAACCCTTTGATTGTGTGGATCACAACAAACTATGGAAAATTCTGAAAGAGATGGGAATACCAGACCACCTGACCTTCCTCTTGAGAAATCTGTATACAGGTCAGGAAGCAACAGTGAGAGCTGGACATGAACAACTGACTGGTTCCTAATACAGCACGTCAAGGCTGTATATTGTCACCCTGCTTATTTAACTTATATGCAACGTACATCAGGAGAAACCCTGGGCTGGATGAAATGCAAGCTGCAGTCAAGATTGCCAGGAGAAATATCAATAACCTCAGATATGCAGATGACACCACCCTTATGGCAGAAAGTGAAGAAGAACTAAATAGCCTCTTGATGAAAGTGAAAGAAGAGAGTGAAAAAGTTGGCTTAAAGCTTCAGAAGACTAGGTTAATGTCATCTGGTCCCATCACTTCATGGAAAATAGATGGGGAAACAGTGGATGACTTTGTTTTTTGGGGCTCCAAAATCATTGTAGATGGTGATTGCAGCCATGAAATTAAAAGACGCTCATTCCTTGGAAGGAAAATTATGACCAAACTAGACAGCATATTAAAAAGCAGGAACATTACTTTGCCAACAAAGGTCCATCTAGTCAAGGCTACGGTTTTACCAGTAGTCATGTATGGATGTGAGAGTTGGACTACAAAGAAAGCTTAGTGGCAAAAAATTGATGCTTTTGAAGTGTGGTGTTGGAGAAGACCCTTGAGAGTCCCTTGGACTGCAAGGAGATCCAACCAGTCCATTCTAAAGAAGATCAGTCCTGGGTGTTCATTGGAAGGACTGATGCTGAAGCTGAAACTCCAATACTTTGGCCACCTGATGCGAAGAGCTGACTCATTGGAAAAGACCCTGATGCTGGAAAAGATTGAAGGCAGGAGGAAAAGGGGACGACAGAGGATGAGATGTTTGGATGGCATCACTGACTCAATGGAGATGAGTTTGTGTAAACTCGGAGTTGGTGATGGACAGGGAGGCTTGGCGTGCTGCGTTTCATAGGGTCACAAAGAGTCAGATATGACTGAGTGACTGAATTGAACTCCCAAGTGATAGTGAACATTTTTTCATGTATTTAGTAGTCTTCTATATGCCTTTTAAAATATCTTTCACAAGTTAACTTTTTCTTATTGTTGATATTAATAGTGCTTTTTATATTCTGGTTACACTTTATCAGAATTTACAAAAAAAGTTCTCCTTGTCCATAGCTTATGTTTTTTTATTTTCTTGACATTGTCTTTTTCTGGGCAAAAATTTTTAAGTTCAATAAAGTCCAAATTATCATATATTCCTTTACAGAACCTTGTGTTTTGGTTTTTGAATAAAAACTGATCAACAAATCCAAGGTC
Organism: Kobus ellipsiprymnus; assembly: GCA_006410655.1. Classification (NCBI taxonomy): domain Eukaryota; kingdom Metazoa; phylum Chordata; class Mammalia; order Artiodactyla; family Bovidae; genus Kobus; species Kobus ellipsiprymnus. The sequence continues at coordinate 163,926 of SJYR01002675.1, forward strand.
ATATAGATTTTCTCCTGTGTTTTCTAGATATTTTATATTTTGTCATTTTATATTTGGGGCTTGAATTCATTTTGAGTCAATGTTTGTAAAAGTGTAAGGGTCTCTATCTATATTATTTTGTTTTCTCATTTTTTGCATACAGATGTCCAAATATTCCAGTACCATTTGTTAGACCGTTATTTTTCCCTGACGTGCCTCTATACTGTCAAAAATCAGTTGATGATTAATGTGAAGGTCATTCTTTGGGCTCTCTATTCTGTCCGTTTATCAATGTCTGTTCTTTCACCAATGCCATATTTTCTGATGACACTATCTTTATAGTAATTCTTGAAATTATATAGTAATGCAAATATTATTTTTGCTTATGGACCAGTTTTCAAATTTCACATCTTAATCAGAAACTAAATCTTTGTTTTTCTTTTATGCTCTGAATCCATATTTTAATATAGCCTCTCTGGTGTCAGACACTGGCTTGTATATTGTCTTTCTCTCATACACAACTGAAATCCTTATTATCCCATGTTGAGTGTCTAGAGTGTTATATTTGCTGACAGCTTATGTCTAGTATTGTTACAGTATTAACTGACCCTGAATTTTGTTAGCATCAGGTTGCACATGCCTAACATAATGTGTCTCTTAGAAATATATTCCTTTTTAGAAGAATAATTATTCTACCTCAAAACAAAGTGATTATGGAAGTTGAAGAGAATTGCTTAAATTGATCTTAATTTGTAAAGTAAAATATTCAGTGGGCCTATTACTGTTAACCCAAATCATGTTGGGATTTAGGTAGCTAGGGAATAAGAATCCATAGGGTAAAAGTTGAATTAGTACTGAAAAAAATGGCTTGCAGTTGTGTAGCCAGAAATACTTTCACATTCAAAAAAGCATGAATTATTTTAGAGTAAAAGTCAGAAAAGATTAAAGCAAGATTCACACATGATTAGAGCAACTTCACCTGTATTTTTTGCAAAATTATAGATCTGTTTTGTAGCAGAGGAAATAATAAAGATTTATCTTGGCCTTAGGGTCTTTATTGTAAAATATTTTTACTTTACCTTTAGGTGAGGTTCTTTTATCTTTATTATTTAATTACTAGATTGTATGAAAAGAATGCAACTCTTACTTTGTCCATTTTGTAATTTTTGGTGACAAGTTATCAGAAAGACAATAACATCAAATGGAGGTAACCCAAGGAAATAAATAAAGAAAATGGATTTCTGCCCTCTTGCAGTTGTAAGCTATAACTGAATCTGTTCCAGGGCCTGTAAAGTAAGAAAGCTGCAGGTGGAATACAGATCATGACTTTCACAAAGGTGACAACCACTGATTGATGCATTCTATGGGGGGAATTTGTGAGAAAGATGGTATGTGAGTGACATTAAAATCATTTTCTTGTCAGAAATAAATGATGCACAGTCTTATTTGCCCTTGACAATGTGTCGTAGACAGGTTTTCATTTGTCATTTATGCTGCTATATATGAGAAAAGTTTCAAAAACTTTGTAATTACCATCCACAATCAAAAAATCTACAGAGGAAAAACAAACAAACAAACAAAAAAACTGAGGTGGAGACCAGTAATTAATTGTTTCTTGAACCACTACATAAAAGACAGCCTTCATCTTAGGTTAAACTTCAAACTTAATTTGAATTAAACCTACCAAAACTGGTTTTTCATGCAATGGCACCACACTCCAGTACTCTTGCTTGGAAAATCCCATGGATGGAGGAGCCTGGTGGGCTACAGTCCATGGGGTCACTAAGAGTCAGACATGACTGAATGACTTCACTTTCACTTTTCACTTTCATGCATTAGAGAAGGAAATGGCAACCCACTCCATTGTTCTTGCCTGGAGAATCCCAGGGACCGGGGAGCCTGGTGACCTGCCGTCTATAGGGTCACACAGAGTCGGACACGACTGAAGTGACTTAGCAGTAGCAGCAGTAACTAGAGCTTAGAACACCTCCATGTCACTTAGTGGCATGGATATTGCTGAGATCTAACAGAAATTAGCAAGAGCAAAAATGTGCGTCATGCTCACGACCATTTTAGCAGTTTCTTAACAAATGTTTGTTCAGTAAATATCAACACAAACCTAATTTGCCATCATATTTTGTATGCATAAAATGATCCATACATGGCAAACTTTAGTAACAGATTTGTTTTTCTGAGCTTCCCTGGTGGATCAGGTGGTAAAGAATCTGCCTGCAGTGTAGGAGACCTAGGTTCTACCCCTGGCTTGGGAAGGTCGACTGGAGAAGGGAATGGCAACTCACTCCAGTATTCTTGCCTGAGAATTCTATGGACAGAGGAGGCTGTCAGGCTACAGTCCATGAAGTCTCAAAGAGTCAGACACAACCATATACATGGCAAACTTTAGTAACAGATTTGTTTTTCTGAGCTTCCCTGGTGGATCAGGTGGTAAAGAATCTGCCTGCAGTGTAGGAGACCTAGGTTCTACCCCTGGCTTGGGAAGGTCTCCTGGAGAAGGGAATGGCAACTCACTCCAGTATTCTTGCCTGAGAATTCTATGGACAGAGGAGGCTGTCAGGCTACAGTCCATGAAGTCTCAAAGAGTCAGACACAACCAAGCATCTAACCCTTCACTTCACTTCAAATCATTTATTTCCCTTTATGATTATGGAAAATTAGGTTAAAATGTCATAATTTCTTTAAACAATAGATCCCTATGATAAATTATTAGGTAGTTTATTTATAACTTAAGTATGAGACGAATGAGATTTATAACTGATTTATAGTGAAGTATGTGAATAAATACATTGACATTGTATCAGTTGACAAAACGGGAAGAGCAGAATATGTTATCATCAGTATCATTATAGTAGAATTTGGAAATGCTTTTTTTGTTTGTTTGTTCAAGTTAGATTTTCTTTTTCTTGCTTTACAGAATTTTGTTATTTTCTGTCAAATCTCAACAAGAATCAGACATAGGTATACATATATCCCCTCCCTTTTGAATCTCCCTCCCATTTTCCTCCCCATACCACCCCTCCTAGGTTGATACAGAGTCCCTCGTTGAGTTTTCTGTGCCATAGAGCAAATTCTCGTTGGCTATCTATTTTACATATGGTAATGTAAGTTTCCATGTTACTCTTTCCATACATCTTACCCTCTCCTCCTCTCTCCCCATATCTATAAGTCTATTCTCTATGTCTCTTTCTTCATTGCTGCCCTGTAAATATATTCTTCAGTACCATTTTTCTAGATTCCATATATGTGCGTTGGAATACGATGTTTATTATTCTCTCTCACTTTACTCATCAGAACTGACTCAAATGTGTTCCTTTTTATGGTTGAGTGATATTCCACTGTGTATATGTACCACAACTTCTTTATCCATTAATCTGTTGATGGACATTTAGGTTGCTTCCACTGTTCCTAGCTTGTAACAGGATTTCCCTTGTGGCTCAGACTCTAAAGCATCTGCCTAAAATGCGGGAGGCCCAGGTTCAATCCCTGGGTCCAGAAGTTTCCCTGGAGAAGGAAATGGCAACCCACTCCAGTATTCTTGCCTGGAAAATCCCATGGATGGAGGAGCCTGGTAGGCTACAGCCCATGGGGTCACAAAGAATGGGACACAACTGAGCGACTTCACTTCACTTCCATGTTCTAGCTATTGTAAATAGTGCTGCAATGAACAATGGGATACATGTGTAATTTCGGTTTACTTAGGGTATATGCCTAGGAGTGGGGTTGCTGGGTCATATGGTGCTTTTATTCCTAGTTTTTTAAGGAATCTCCATGCTGTCTTCCATAGTGGCTGTATCAATTTACATTCCCACCAACGGTGCGAAAGTGTTCCCTTTTCTACACATACTCTCCAGCATTTGTTTGTAGACTTTTGATGATGGTCATCCTGACTGGTGTCAGGTGATATCTCATTGTAGTTTTGATTTGTATTTTTTCTAATAATAAGTGATGTTGAGCATCTTTTCATGTGTTTGTTAGCCATCTGTATGTCTTCTTTGGAGAAATATCTGTTATGATTTTTTCCCCAGTTTTTGATTGGGTTGTTTGCTTTTCTGGTATTGAGCTGTATGAGTTGCTTGTATATTTTGGAAATTAATCCTTTGTCAGTTGTTTCATTTGTTATTATTTTCTCCCATTCTGAGGGTTGTCTTTTCACCCTGCTTATAGTTTCCTTTGCTGTGCAAAAGCCTTTAAGTTTAATCAGGGCCCACTTGTTTACTTTTGCTTTTATTTGTTACTCTAGGAAGTGGGTCATAGAGGATCTTGCTTTGATTTATGTCACTGAGTATTCTGCCTATGTTTTCCTCTAAGTTTTATAGTTTCCGGTCATACATTTAAGACTTTAATCCAGTTTGATTGTATTTTTGTGTATGGTGTTAGGAAGTGTTCTAATTTCATTCTTTTACATGAAGATATCCAGTTTTCCCAGCACCATTTATTGAAGAGGCTATCTGTGCCCCATTGTATACTCTTGCCTCCTTTGTTAAAAATAAGTTACCCATAAGTGCATGGGTTTATTTATGGGCTTTCTATCTGGTTCCATTGGTCTATATTTCTGTTTTTGTGACAACACCATACTGTCTTGATGACTGTAGCTTTGTAGTAAAATCTGAAATCAAGAAGGTTGATTCCTGCAGCTTCATTTTTCTTTCTCAAGACTGCTCTGGCTATTTTGGGTCTTTTGTTCTTCCATATGAATTGTGAAATTTTTTGTCCAAGTTCTGTGAAAAATGCCATTGTTCATTTGATAGGGATCACACTGAATCTGTAGATTGCATTTGGTAGTATTGTCATTTTCACAAAATTGATTCTTCCTACCTTGGAACATGGAATATGTCTCCATGCATTTATGTCATCTTTGATTTCGTTCATTAGTGTCTTATAATTTTCTTTGTACAGTTCTTTTGTCTCCTTAGGTAAGTTTATTCCTAGATATTTAATTTTTTTTTTTTTTTTGCAATGGTGAATGGGATTGATTCCTTAATTTCTCTGATTTTTAATTATTAGTATATAGAAATGCAAGTGATTTCTATGCATTGATTTTGTATCCTGCAACTTTGCTAAATTCGCTGATTAGCTCTAGTAATTTTTTGATACTGTCTTTAGAATTTTCTGTGTACAGCATCATGTCATCTGCAAACAGTGAGAGATTTACTTCTTTTCTGACATGGATTCTTTTTATTTCTTTTTCTTCTCTGATTGCTGTGACTAGGACTTCCAGAGCTATGCTGAATAACAGTGGTGAAAGTGGATACCCTTGCCTTGTTCCTGATCTTAGGGAGAATGCTTTCAGTTTTTCACCATTGAGAATAATGTTTGCTGTAGGCTTATCATATATGGCCTTAATATGTTGAGGGAGGTTCCTTCTGTGCCCATTTTTTGAAGAGTTTTAATCATAAATAGGTGCTGAATTTTGTCAAAGGCTTTCCCTGCATCTATTGAGATCATCATATGGTTTTTGTCTTTCAATTTGTTAATATGGTGTATCACATTGATTGATTTGCATATATTGAAAATATATTGAGGGAGGTTCCTTCTGTGCCCATTTTTTGAAGAGTTTTAATCATAAATAGGTGCTGAATTTTGTCAAAGGCTTTTCCTGCATCTATTGAGATCATCATATGGTTTTTGTCTTTCAATTTGTTAATATGGTGTATCACATTGATTGATTTGCATATATTGAAGAATCTTTGCATCCCTGGAATAAGCCCAACTTGATCATGTTTGTATGAGCTTTTTGATGTGTTATTGAATTCTGTTTGCTAAAATTTTGTTGAGGATTTTTGCATCTATGTTCATCAGTGATATTGGCCTGTAGTTTTCTTTTTTTGTGTGTGTTTTCTTTGTCTGGTTTTGGAATCAGGGTGATAGTGGCCTCCTAGAATGAGTTTGGAAGTGTTCCTTCCTCTGCAATTTTTTTAAAGAATATATATATATATATATTCATTTATTTTAATTGGAGGCTAATTACTTTACAACATTTTAGTGGTTTTGTCATAGCTTGACATAAGGATAGACATTAGCTCTTCTCTAAATGTTTAATAGAAGTCTCCTGTGAAGCATCTCGTCCTGAACTTTTGTTTTTTGGGAGATATTCGATCACAGCTTCAATTTCAGTGCTTATAATTGGGTTGTTCATAATTTCTATTTCTCCCTGGTTCCAAATTGAACTTTTCTAAGAATATGTCCATTTCTTCCAGTTTATCCACTTTATTGCCATATAGTTATTCATAATAGTTTCTTATAATCCTTTGTATTTCTTCATTGTCTGTTGTAACTTCTCCATTTTCATTTCTAACTTTGTTGATTTGATTCTTCTCTCTTTTGTACTTGATGAGTCTGGCTAAATGTTTGTCAATTTTATTTATCTTCTCAAAGAATCAGCTTTTAGTTTTATTAATCTCTACTATTGTTTCTTTCATTTCTTTTTCATTTCTTTCTGCTCAGTTCTTTTATGACTTCTTTCCTTCTACTAATTTTGGGTTTTGTTTTTGTTTTTGTTGTTTCTTTTTCCAGTTGTTTTAGGTGTAAAGTTTTTCTTCTTTCTTGAGGTAGGATTGTATTGCTATAAACTTCCCTTTTAGAACTGCTTTTGCTGCTTCCCAAAGGTTTTGAGTCGTCGTGTTTTCACTGTCATTTGTTTCTACAATTTTTTTGATTTCTCTTTTGATTTCTTCAGTAACCTGTTGGTTATTTAGAAACGTGTTATTCAATTTCCATGTGTTTGTGTTCCTTACAGTGTTTTTTTTTTTTTCTTCTTATAATTGATAGGTAGTCTCATAGCATTGTGGTCAGAGAATATACTTGAAATGTTTTCAATTTTCTTAAATTTACTGAGGTTTGATTTATGAACTAAGATGTGATCTTTCCCAGTGAATATTCTATGTGCACTTGAGAAGGTGTATTCTGCATTTGGATGGAATATCCTGACAATATCAGTGAGATCTATCTCATTTAATGTATCATTTAAGACTTGTGTTTCCTTATTAATTTTCTGTTTTGATGATCTTTCCATTGGTGTGAGTGTGGTGTTAAAGTCTCCTACTACTACTGCATTACTATCAATATCTCCTTTTATGTCTGTTGGTGCTTGTCTTATGTATTGAGGTGCTCCTGTGTTGGGTGCATAGGTATTTACATTTTTTATGTCTTACTCTTGGATTGATCTCTTGATCATTGTGTAGTGTCCTTCCTTATCTCATGTAATCTTCTTTATTATAAGGTCTATTTTGTCTGATATTAGGATTGCTATCCAGCTTTCTTTTGCTTCCCATTTGCATGGAATGTATTTTTCCATCTCCTCACTTTCAGTCTATATGTGTCTTTAGGTCTGAAGTGGGTTTCTTGTAGATAGCATATATATGGGTCTTGTTTTTGTGTCCATTCAGCCAGGCTGTGTCTTTTGGTCAGAGTATTTAATCCATTTACATTTAAAGTAATTATTTTTATATTTGTTCCTATTGCCATTTTCTTAAGTGTTTGGGGTTGATTTTGTAGATCTTTTTTCTTCTCTTGTATTTCTTGACTTATAAGTCCCTTTAACATTTGTTGTAAAGCTGGTTTGGTGTTACTGAATTCTCTTAACTTTTGCATGTCTGAAAAGCTTTTTATTTCTCCATCAATTTTGAATGAGATCCATGCCATGTACAGTAATCTTGGTTGTAGATTTTTCCTTTTTAGTACTTTACATATATCCTACCATTCCCTTCTGCCCTGCAGTTTCTGCTGAAAGATCATCTGTTAAGGGTGTGGGGTTTCCCTTGTATGTTACTTGTTGCTTCTCCCTTGCTGCTTTTAATATTCTGTATTTGTGTTTAGCCTTGGTTAGTTTGATTAGTATGTGTCTTGGCATGTTTCTCCTTGGGTTTACCCTGTATGGGACTTTTCGTGCCTCTTGGACTTGATTGACTAGTTCCTTTTCTGTGGTGGGGAAATTTTCAACTATAATCTCTTCAAAAATTTTCTCATACCCATTATTTTTTCTCTTCTTCCCTGAGACCCCTATAATTTGTATGTTGGTGTATTTGGTATTGTCCCATACATCTCTCAGACCACCCTCAGTTCTTTTCATTCTTTTAATTTATTCTGCTTTTCAGAACTTATTTCTACCATTTTATCTTCCAGCTCACTGATTTGTTCTTCTGCTTCAGATATTCTGCTATTGATTCCATGCAGAGTATTTTCAATTTCAGTAATTGTGTTGTATGGCTCTGTATGTTTATTCTTTAATTCTTCTACATCTTGTTAATTGATTCTTGCATTTTCTCCATTCTGTTTTCAAGGGTTTTGATCATCTTTACTATCATTATTCTGACTTATTTTTCAGGTAGTTTGATTATTTCCTCTTCATTTATTTGGACTTCTGTGTTTCTAGTTTGTTCCTTCATTTGTGTAGTAGTTCTCTGCCTTTTCATTATTATTTTTAACTTACTGTGTTTGAGGTCCCCTTTTCCAAGGTTCAAAGTTGAATATTTTCTTTATTTTGGTTTCTTCCCTCCTAAAGTTTGTCCAGTGGTTTGTGTATACTTCATATAGGGTGAGATTTGTGCTGAGTTTTTGTTTTTCCTGTAATGAGCAATGCTGAGTGAGGTAGTAGTCCTGTCTGTTGATAATTGGGTTTGTATTTTTCTTTTGTTTGTTGTTTATATGAGGTGTCCTGCACAGGGTGCTACTGGTGCTTAGGTGATTTCCTTTGTGTGAGTTCTCACTATTTGATACTCTCTAGGGCTAGTTCGGAGAAGGCAATGGCACCCCACTCCAGTACTCTTTCCTGGAAAATCCCATGGATGAAGAACCCTAGTGAGCTGCAGTCTATGGGGTCATTAAGAGTCGGACACGACTGAGCGACTTCACTTTCACTTTTCACTTTCATGCATTAAAGAAGGAAATGGCAACCCACTCCAGTGTTCCTGCCTGGAGAATCCCAGGGTTGGAGGAGCCTGGTGGGCTGCCATTTATGGAGTCGTACAGAGTCGGACATGACTGAAGCGACTTAGCAGCAGCAGCAGTGTTAGTTCTCTGATGTCTAGGACCTTAGATCTGTGTTTCCACTCCAAAGACTCAGAGCTTGATCTCTGCTCAGGAATGAAGGTTCCATAAGTGGTTTGTTATGGCATTAAGTACAATTAAAACAAATATTCAAAAATGAGAAACCAAAGATGAATCCCAGACATATGGCATTTACCAAATCAGCAAGTAATAATTAAAATAATGGGATATATACATATAAACCCACAAGCAAAGTCAAAAATTAACAAAAATATAGTACAACAGGTTGACCCAGCGAACAAAGGAAATTAAAAATGATATTTACCAGTTAAGAAGAAAACTAAAGCACAAAGTGGAAAGGAAAACTACAGCAAGGAGCCATGTGGGGAATAAAACAATGAAAAAAAAACTAACAAATATGTTGAGAGGAAGGGAAAGAAAAGAAAGAAAGAATAGACATGCAAAGTTAAAGAGAGGTAGATGAAGATTTAGATACATTAAAGATTAACTGCAAGGGGGAAAGAACAGTAGGATAGGCAAAGGAATAAATGTAGAAAAATATAATAAGTTTAAAAATTAAAAATTAATATTATAAAGAAAAGAAAAGAAATGGAAGAAGAAAGAAAAAAGGAAAACTCTACAGATCTGCAAAGTCCCAACATAGAGGCAGAGGTTTATAAAAACAATAAAAATTGTGACTGAACTTACACATGTACATACCTGTCTCTTATACACATCTAGATGTGTATAAGAGACAGGAAATCAAGAAACAAAGAGAGAAAAATCAAATCAATAAAATTAGAAATGAAAATGGAGAGATCACAACAGACAACACAGAAATACAAAGGATCATAAGAGACTACTATCAGCAATTATATGCCTATAAAATGGACAATGTGGAAGAAATGGACAAATTCTTAGAAAAGTACAACTTTTCAAAACTGAACCAGGAAGAAATAGAAAATCTTAACAGACACATCACAAGCACGGAAATTGAAACTGTAATCAGAAATCTTCCAGCAAACAAAAGCCCAGGTCCAGATGCCTTCACAGCCGAATTCTACGAAAAATTTAGAGAAGAGCTAACACCTATCCTACTCAAACTCTTCCAGAAAATTGCAGAGGAAAGTAAACTTCCAAACTCATTCTATGAGGTCACCATCACCCTAATACCAAAATCTGACAAAGATGCTACAAAAAAAGAAAACTACAGGCCATTATCAATGATGAACATAGAATTAGATTTCATAGTGCCAATAAATTGACAACTACAACAGAGGAGGAAAAGAAAGGAAAAAATGAAAAAGAATCTACAGAACAAATCAAAACATAAGAATAAGGTGTTTCTTGAGTCACTGCTGTAAGAGTCCTTTCCTTTGCTGGGAGTCACAGTCCACCTCACCTCCCTAGGATGCCCTCCAACACTGTGCTGATCTCTGGACCTATTGAGGGGACAGCTCAGAGTCTAACCTGGTCCCCCTCCTGTGTGTTCTTGCCTCCAATGTCCACAGTTTTTAGAACTAGTGTGCTTTCTTTTGTCGGAGCTCTCAATGACCTTTTATATATTCCATAGACACAGAGTCTGCCTAGTTGATCATGTGGATTTAATCTGCAGCTTGTACAGCTGGTGGGAAGGTTTTGGGTCTTCTTCCTTAGCCACACTGCCCATAGATTGTTTTATTTCCACCTCTGCATGTGGGTTGTCCATTGAGATTTGGCTTCTGAGGCTGCCCTGGAGGGCTTGGGTTTGTCCCTGTGAGGGCCAGGTGTGGAGGTGATGCAGCTGCTTGGGTTGCAGGGGTTCTGGCAGCACCAAGTACTCAGGGGAGTTGGCAGCTAGGGCAGCAAGAAATATAGTGCTATAGAAGGGCATGGCAAGCAGGATTGGTCAATACACTCCAGTATTCTTGCCTGGAGAACCTCACTTCCTGACAGAGAAGCCTGGCAGGCCACAGCCTACAGGACTGCAAAGAGTCAGACACTGCCAAAGTGACCCTGTGCACATAGTTGCAAGACTTTTTTTTGCCTGTGGCAGCTCAATCCCAGTGAGAGCTGAGCGTGAAGGTAGCACAGCTGCTTGGCTTGCAGGGACGCTGGTGGCATCAAATGTGCAGGGACACGGGCTGCCTCTCCCACAAGAGTTACGGGCCTATCAGAGTCTTTTTTCGAGGCTCTTGTAGCTGGTGATCAGAAGGCCTCTTGAGCCAGTTGTTCTCCATAGCTCCCTCCCTTCAGGTACTTAAAGGGCTCCCTTACCTGAGGTCCTTCTCTTGTTTTGAGTATCAGGCACATAGAGGGGGTCCCCTGACTGGTGTCCTACTCTGTAGATTGGCACACCAAGCACTTATGTGGCACGTTAGGTGAGGTCCTACTCTGCAATTTAGCACATCAGTCACTTAAGGGGGCACCCAGGGTGGGGTCCTACTCAGGAGTTGAATGTGTCAGGCATTTGATGGGCCAGCCTCTCTGTTCAGCTGCCAATGCTGGTGAGTGGGGTGAGAGAGGCTATGGTGATAGCTCCAGCCCCTACGCATGACTCAGCAGTATCACTTTGCTTCCATGGCTGCCCAGCTTTCCTCCACAGGCATTTCCCACAATAATCTCCTCCCTCACATCCCCTTGATTTGTCTCTCTGCAGTCAACAGCAGCCTTCATCCCGGGATTGCTCCACAATCCCTAAACGACACCTCCCAGCAGCTGCACCTTCCAGGGCAACTACTTCTTTGTCTGGGGAATGTATGGCTATAGCAAGGACTATGATTCTCATCCCATTTGGGCTGCCACAGATCAGCTGTTTCACTCTCAGTCTTAATTGTTTCTCCTCTGAATCAGACAATTGCCCTGATGTGAGGAACAGACCCCTGCTTCAGTTCCCCCACCTGCTGAGGGCAGGTCCAGTCCTACTAACATTCCTAGTTTCCCCTCTAGTTCCTTCATCCTACAGAGTTTTGCTTGGGTCTATATATTCTTTGCCACTGGTCAGATTCTCCTGTCTGCTCTCAGCTGGTGTTTTGCATGCACTTCTGTGTCTGAAGGTCTATTCTTGATGTATTTGTGGAGAGAGATGTACTCCATGTTCACCCACTCCTCTGTCTTGTTCTTCCCATGGAGGCTTTTCTTTATTCCATTAAATCTTCAGTCATATTGCTTGCTTTATTTTTAAAGCCTGTGTTTAATATGTCTTATCAGTTATAAAAATGACTTAAATGTAAAAAAAAAAATCTCTTTAATTGAATTATTTAAAACTGTTTGAATTGGTTAAACCTCAAGAGACTTTATAATTTCATGCACAAAGTAAATCATATTATGTTTTGCTTAATGGAGCTAAGTATTTGGTGATTTCAGTCAATTATCACTGCTAATTATAAACATTGATTTAAAGTGACTTGCTTTTGATCTTTTGAAGTAGTTTTCTTTCAACATGTCTTGCTTCCTCAAATGCTATTGAATTTCAGCATGTAAATGTTGAATTTAATTACTTGAATTATCCAAATTTAAATTATTAAAAATCTGGTATGTTAGAGGTATACAGATATAATTAATTTTTCCATGTGAGATAAGAAATAATACTGAAAAGATGAGACAGTGTTCATGTATAGAGTTCTTAATGTACTCATTTAACAAAGTCAGAATCAGTGTTCACTTATCTCTTGGGTGAAGTTATGTTTTAAAAAGGCATGTAATTCATTTAAAAGAGTATTTTGGCTAAAGTGGTCATATAAATAATAATGTTAAGTTATAAAGTAACCAAAATGTTATATTGTGTAGATAATGGAAAATACTAATTATTTGTATTAATATATAGCACCTAAATTATAATGGGGTTTACTATCAATTTTTTTTTTCAAATTTCTTATAACAAAAACAGTATAACATTTGAAAAGATACCCCCTATGTGGCAGTCCTCTTTAAAGGACTGTTGTTGTTTAGTAGCTAAGTCATGTGCAACTCTTTGCAACCCTATGGACTATAGCCTACCAGGCTCCACTGTCCATGGTGATTCTCCAGGCAAGAATACTGGAATGGGTCGCCATGCCCTCCTCCAGGGCATCTTCCCAACCCAGGGATTGAACCCAGGTCTACCTCACTGCAGGTGGATTCTTTATCAGCTGCACTGATACTCATATGCTAATCCTTCCTTTCCTTTCTTGCCTCCATGAAAAATTCATTGATGAAATGAAGTTCCTTGAAGTTGCATAGTATAATTAATACATTATAATTAATAGCATAATTCACTACTGTATCACAAAGACTAAGATTAACCTTAACACATTAACCTTACTTGGTTTCAGGAAAGCCCTATGAATGTTTATACAGAAACATATATAGCTTGCACTATTTCCAGATACTAGAAGCCTTGTTAATACCCCTGTACCTAATGGTGGTTAGAAAACAGCAGTTATTGCTTAATTCTCTTTATCTTTTAAAATACACAAACCAATAAATATAAGCAAATAACTTGTAATATTTAGTTCATGTTTTAAAGAACAACAACAAAAAAGAAAAATCTTCCAATTTCCCAGGGAGAAAGATTGGGTTTAAATAAAAGATCTAGGGACTTTCCCCAGATAAATGTCCTAATTTCCTGGACCACTGACTGCTATGTGCATCCCCATTTGACCACTTTCCATATGTGTCTATTGCATTCTTCCTGTGCCTTAGGTATGTGAGACCCAGATACCTTGTTTCTTTCCAAGTATTCAAATGAAGACTAAGTGTAACAAAGGAAAGGATTTAAGGAGCCCTTCTGTGCCTGCATCTAATTTAGTTTTTGAATTCCTGGATAACAAACTTGATCCTCTTGATCTATTGGCATGAGGCTTTGTTTGCATTGAAAGAAATAGTACTTATTTCATATGAGAGGAAAGAAGAATTGCTATAGAAAGGAAAAAATATGTACCTATTAAAAAACTTAGCCACACACATTCAGGTATAGCTCTTATTAAGAGGTGATGTCTGTATCCCCTACCTTCCCCATAAACAACTCCACCTTGAAACTAAAAGGCTTGTAACTGCTTTGACAATGAAAGTTATATGATGAAACTTTCAATGCTGGATCATAAAAGGCCACAAAGCGTCTGTAGCCTAGAAAACTGTCTTAGAGCCTATAGCCACTGCTCACTGACAATGCCAATACCCACATGGAGAGACCACCTATAGGCATTCTGATAGACCCCAGCTGAAACTAGCATTTTTTTCATAAATTTTATTAGATGCTGGACAATACATTCCCTATTGTTGAGCTGTAGACTTTTCTGACAGGTCCTTGCTGACCGCCTTTCTTTGAAAGCTTCTTGAAAACTGTAGGCAAGTATGAATGAGCTTTTTCCCAAGGGCAAGTTTAGCCTTCAGTCAGTTCAGTTCAGTCGCTCAGTCGTGTCCAGGTCCTTGCGACCCCATGAACCGCAGCATGCCAGGCCTCCCTGTCCATCACCAACTCCTGGGGTTTGCCCAAACTCATGCCCATTAAGTCAGTGATGTCTTCCAACCATCTCATCCTCTGTCATCCCCTTCTCCACCTGCCATCAATCTTTCCCAATATCAAGGTCTTTTCAAATAAGACAGCTCTTCACATCAGGTGGCAAAAGTATTGGAGTATCAGCTTCACCATCAGTCCTTCCAATGAACACCCAGGGCTGATTTCCTTTAGGATGAACTGGTTGGATCTCCTTGCAGTCCAAGGGACTCTCAAGAGTCTTCTCCAACACCACAGTTCAGAAGCATCAATTCTTCTGTGCTTAACTTCCTTTATAGTCCAATTCTCACATCCATACCGGAGAAGGCAATGGCACTCCACTCCAGTACTCATTTGCCTGGAAAATCCCATGGATGGAGGAGCCTGGTAGGCTGCAGTCCATGGGATTGCTAAGAGTTGGACACAATTGAGCGAATTCACTTTCACTTTTCACTTTCGTGCATTGGAGAAGGAAATGGCAATCCACTCCAGTATTCTTACCTGGAGAATCCCAGGGATGGGGGAGCCTGGTGGGGTGCTGTCTATGGGGTCACACAGAGTCAGACACAACTGAAGTGACTTAGCAGGAGCAGCACATCCATACATGACCACTGGAAATACCATAGCCTTGACTAGACAGACATTTGTTGCCAAAGTAATGTCTGCTATTTAATATGCTGTCTAGGTTGGTCATAACTTCCCTTCCAAGGAGAAAGAGTCTTTTAATTTCATGGCTGCAATCACCATCTGCAGTGATTTTGGAGCCCCCCAAAATAAAGTCTGACACTGTTTCCACTGCTTCTCCATCTATTTGCCATGAAGTGATGGGATCGGATGCCATGATCTTAGTTTTCTGAATGTTGAGCCTTAAGTCAACTTTTTCACTCTCCTCTTTCACTTTCATCAAGGGGCTATTTAGTTCGTCTTCATTTTCTGCCATAAGGGTGCTGTCATCTGCATATCTGAGGTTATTGATATTTCTCCTGGCAATCTTGATTTCAGCTTGTGCTTCCCCCAGCCCAGTGTTTCTCATGATGTACTCTGCAAAAAAAGTTAAATAAGCAGGGTGACAATATACAGCCTTGACATACTCCTTTTCCTGTTTGGAACCAGTTCTAACTGCTGCTTCCTGGCCTTTTCCTATTTGGAACCAGTTCTAACTGCTGCTTCCTGGCCTGCATACAGATTTCTCAAGAGGCAGGTCAGGTGGTCTGGTATTCCCATCTCTTTCAGAATTTTCCATAATTTATTGTGATCCACAGATGTTTAAGCTGTTTTAGAAAAGGCAGAAAAACAAGAGATCAAATTGCCAGCATTTGCTGGATCATTGCAAAAGCAAGAGTGTTCCAGATAAACATCTGTTTCTGCTTTATTGACTGTGCCAAAGCCTTTGATTGTGTGGGTGTCAAGGCTGTATATTGTCACCCTGCTTATTTAACTTTTTTGAAGAGCACACCATGAGAAACGCTGGGCTGGAGGAAGCACAAGCTGGAATCAAGATTGCCAGGAGAAATATCAATAACCTCAGATATGCAGATGACACCACCCTTATGGCAGAAAGCAAAGAAGAACTAAAAAGCCTCTTGATGAAAGTGAAAAAGGAGAGTGAAAAAGTTGGCTTAAAGCTCAACATTCAGAAAACTAAGATCCTGGCATCCAGTCCCATCACTTCATGGCAAATAGATGGAGAAGCAGTGGAAACAGTGCTGATTTTATTTTTTTGGGGCTCCAAAATCAGTGCAGATGGTGATTGCAGCCATGAAATTAAAAGACTCTTTCTCCTTGGAAGGGAAGTTATGACCAACCTAGACAGCATATTAAAAAGCAGAGATATTACTTCATCAACAAAGGCCCATTTACTCAAGGCTATGGTTTTTCCAGTAGTCATGTATGGATGTGAAAGTTGGACTATAAAGAAAGCTGAGCGCTGAAGAATTAATGCTTTTAAACTGTGGTGTTGGAGAAGACTCTTGAGAGTCCCTTAGACTGCAAGGAGAGATCCAACCAGTCCATCTTAAAGGAGATCAGTCTTGAGTGTTCATTGGTTAGACTGATGTTGAAGCTGAAACTCTAATACTTTGGCCACCTGATGCAAAGAGCTAACTCATTTGAACAAACCCTGATGCTGGGAAAGATTGAGGGCAGCAGGAGAAGGGGATAACAGAGGATGAGATGGTTGGATGGAATCACCGGACATGGGTTTGGGTAAATTTTGGGAGTTGGTAAGGACAGGGAAGCCTGGAGTGCTGCAGTTCTTGGGTTCGCAAAGAGTCAGATACAGCTGAGCGACTGAAGTGAACTGAACTGATACATAGTGAATTGATAAATACAGCCAAGCTAACGACTCGATGGGCATGAGTTTGAGTAAGCTCTGGGAGTTGGTGATGGACAGGAAGCCTAGCATGCTGTGATCCATGGGGTCACAAAGGGTCGGACATGACTGAGCAACTGAACTGATCTGAACACAGTCAAAGGCTTTGGCATAATCAACAAAGCAGAAATAGATGTTTTTCTGGAACTCTTGCTTTTTTCGATGATCCAGTGAATGTTGGCTATTTAATCTCTGGTTCCTCTACCTTTTCTAAAACCAGCTTGAACATCTTGAAGTTCACAGTTCAGGTAGGTATTGCTGAAGCCTGGCTTGGAGAAATTTGATCATTACTTTTGACTATGACTTTCCTTGCCCCTCTACCAAGTAGAGTCTCAAAAGTGTTCCAAGGGCATTCTGACTCTTCCAAACTTCAAAGTCTACTCGTCCTGTTTGAATCCTTGGAAATTTTGAATTTACATTTCTTCTATTGTTTCTTGCTTGGCCTCTTGCCTGTATTCTAACCTTATACATATAAGACTATATACATATAATATATGTATATATATTATAATATATAATGTAAAATATGTATCCTGCTGCTGCTAAGTCGCTTCAGTCATGTCTGACTCCGTGCGACCCCACAGATGGCCTGCTACCAGGCTCCTCTGTCCCTGGGATTTTCCAGGCAAGAACACTGGAATGGGTTGCCATTTCCTTCTCCAGTGCATGAAAGTGAAACGTGAAAGTGAAGTCGCTCAGTTGTGTCCGACTGTTTGCGACCCCGTGGACTGCAGCCTACCAGGCTTCTCTGTCCATGGGATTTTCCAGGCAAGAGTACTGGAGTGGGGTGCCATCGCCTTCTCTGAATAATATGTATAATATTATAATAATAATGTAATAATATATATTGTATATAATATGTATAATATATACATATAATATTAGAAGAACAGTCTAGGGAATGTGTATGCAAGTTTCAAAAGTGCTCTAATAACCTAACTTTGTCTTCAACTTGCTCTACCCAGAAAACTTCAGTGGCCTAACTCCTATCTCTTCTCAGTTCCGAGGGCTCCAAGCTCCCCCTCCACCCTCCATCTCCTAGTGTCTGCACAGGGAACTGGAAAATGTGTCCATGCAGAAAACCAGGCAAATTGTGAGGCTTTCTTCACTTCTCTCCCTTCTTTCTGTTCTCCAATAAACTACTAAAGTTTATTGTATATAATTTGCCTAGTTTTTCAGTTATTTACAACAGTAGTGCAAGTGCAATCATCGTTACTTATTCATGGCCAGAGAAGAAATCTCCATTTGAATTTAATCCTTATCTGTACTACAGGCATAGGGCTGTGCATAAAAGTGGAGTACCCTCCATACATTAAATGATGTAACAATCATAGTGGTATCCACATTTTAAAAATATTGTTATATACCTTTTATTCTTTGTAAAACTCCTGAAATCAAACTGTAAGTTATATAATATTATTATAAT
>SJYR01002675.1:195988-206431 GCA_006410655.1 Kobus ellipsiprymnus
TGTTGTTGGAAGAGGGTGTTTGCTATGACCAGTGCATTCTCTTGGCAAAATTCTATTAGCCTTTGTCCTGCTTCATTCCGTACTCCAAGGCCAAATTTGCCTGTTACTCCAGGTGTTACTTGACTTCCTACTTTTGCATTCCAGTCCCTTATAATGAAAAGGACATCTTTTTTGGGGGTTAGTTCTAAAAGGTCTTGTAGGTCTTCATGCTGCTGCTGCTGCTGCTAAGTCACTTCAGTCATGTCCGACTCTGTGTGACCCCAATGACGGCAGGCCACCAGGCTCCCCGTCCCTAGGATTCTCCAGGCAAGAACACTGGAGTGGGTTGCCATTTCCTTCTCCAATGCATGAAAGTGAAAAGTGAAAGTGAAGTTGCTCAGTCGTGTCCGACTCTTGGCGACCCCATGGACTGCAGCCTACCAGGCTCTTCTGTCCATGGGATTTTCTAGGCAAGAGTACTGGAGTAGGGTGCCATCGCCTTCTCCGTAGGTCTTCATAGAACCATTCAACTTCAGCTTCTTCACTGTTACTGGTTGGAGCATACATAGGCTTGGATTACTGTGATATTGAATGGTTTTCCTTAGAAATGAACAGAGATCACTCTGTCGTTTTTTAGATTACCTCCAAGTACTGCATTTTGGAGTCTTTTGTTGACCATAATGGCTACTCCATTTCTTCTAAGGGATTTCTGCCCACAGTAGTAGATATAATGGTCATCTGAGTTAAATGCACCCATTCCAGTCCATTTTAGTTCTCTGATTCCTAGAATGTTGATGTTCACTCTTGCCATCTCCTGTTTGACCACTTCCAGTTTGCCTTGATTCATGTCTAAGGAGCTGTGGCTGCACAGGTGCAGGAGGGTTGAGAGGAGCTACTCCATGTTCAAGGTCAGGTGGGGTGGCCATGTGGAGATGCCCCTAGTCCAAGGTAAGGAGCAGTGGCTGTGATTTGCTGGAGCAGCCGTGAATAGATACCCCACGTCCAAGGTAAGAGAAACCCAAGTAAGACGGTAGATGTTGAGAGACCATCAGAGGGTAGACACACTGAAACCTTTATCACAGAAAACTAACCAATCTGATCACACAGACCACAGCCTATCTAACTCAATGAAACTAAGCCATGCCGTGTGGGGCCACCCAAGATGGGCGGGTGATGGTGAAGAGGTCTGACAGAATGTGGTCCACTGGAGAAGGGAATGGAAAACCACTTCACTATTCTTGCCTTGAGAACCCCATGAAAAGTATGAAAAGGCAAAATGATAGGATACTGAAAGAGGAACTCCCCAAGTTGGGCAGTACCCGATATGCTACTGGAGATCAGTGGAGAAATAACTCCAGAAAGAATGAAGGAATGGAGCCAAAGCAAAAACATCACCCATTTGTGGATGTGACTGGTGATATGAAGCAAGGTCAGATGCTGTAAAGAGAAATATTGCATAGGAACCTGGAATGTTAGGTCCATGAATCAAGAATTAAATTAATGTCCTCTAAATATGAAGCTACCATTAGAATCCTCATTATATGAATCAGACTGTTGTTTTGAATATTCCCATGAAGATGTGATATTTGCTCCACATATTCAGCAGCACTTTTGTAATAGTGAAAAATAAGAACAAGCAAATCTTTCAACAATATTTTTGAAAACATGCAAAGGACTAAGGGAGGGGAAGTGCTTTATAGTGGGAAGTGAGATCAAGATTTTATGTTGGTCAATATTATCTGACATGCTTTTTAGACATCCTTACACACTCTTGGACCTCAGAGTAATGGTCAAAGCTGAAGATATCAATTTGGGAGTCATCAGCATAAAGATAAGGTTTAAATAAAGATGCTGACCAAGATCATCTAAGGAGAGGGTATAAATAAGGAAGGGAAGAAGTTACAGTACTTAGCCTTGGAGCATTCTAACAGGTGCTAATCAAGCTGTGGAATAAGAGGCAGCACGAAAACTGTTGGCTGGTGTGGAAGGAGAAAGACCAAAAACTGGAGGGTGCCCTGCATCACAGAACCTAAACCTTGAGTGCCAACTGGTGAGGTGGTCAGACAGCAAAAATAAACAGTGTGAACCCAAAAGCAAAGTGTGTGGAAAGCACAAAGATATCAGTTACACCCAGCACTTTGAAAGTTCAAGATCCTTCAGATTAATGATAAATAAAGCCTGTATCTGCACAATGTAGGCCACAGGAGGCATTGGTGAGATCAGTTTCAGTGGAGTTCTGGGAAAGAAAGCCCTTGTAGAATAGATTGAGGAGAGACTGGAAGGTGAGCAGTTGTGACACAGTATTACAAATACTTTCTCAACAAATATTTGTGTGAAGTGGAGCAGAGAAATGGAAACACATGCTGGTATGCAGTAAACAAAGAGGGATACGATGTTAGAATGAGTTGGTTTGATGTTATTGTTTCATTTAGGATGGAAGAGATTATAGAAGAGGTGTATATTTATAGACTGCAAAAGAGTTGAAATGACAAGAGGGGACAAGGATGCCAACTGCAAGAGGAAGGCCAGATGTCATGAATCCACTGAAGAAATGTATTTACCATATGGATTCCTGATTTGAAAAAAAAAACTTTAAAATTAATCTGCAGCTCATATATTTTTAGGCAATATTTGGAAAATCTGTATATGATGGATATTTTTGTATGCAGATTTTTTAAATATAAAAATTTAAATATATTTTAAATTTAAAAATCAATAATACAGTTTATCCATACATATATATGTCTCTGCCTTTATTGTGTATTATGTATTACTACATTATAGTAGATTTAGATTTCTCATTATTACCATTAAAATCTGAGTAGAAGTAATAGTATAAAATATGTTAAAGGATGGCATTAGTTGATCCTTGTCCTGTTTTTTCCCCCAATATGTGGTATTCTGACTTAAGCATTTTTTTTTTTTTCCTCTCAGAGAAGAAGAAAAAATCTATACAAATGAGAAAGACATGAACTAAGAATTTGCAGTTGGCCTCTCTCTTTGGCTAACAATTGACAAACAATCCATACCATTTTGTAGCAATGATGTTGATGTTTATCTCGGTTAGTCAATTAAAGAATTTGTCCAACCAAACAGAGGGAGACTGTCCCCAAAGAATAGTAGATTACTATCAAAAAGCTTGCAAGAAAAAAATATGTGCACATATTTATTCAACTAGTCAAACTCATCATTTCTATTAGCATGTATTCCACAGTTCTCTGATCCTAGCAGTATTTTAAATGTTCAAGAGTTCTCATATATTCTTTCTAATATGCAACACACAGCTATTACTCATTATAGTAAATACGTGCCACATTTTAAGATTTTAAAGTTTTGTTTTTGGAAACACAATCTAGGAGTCTACAGGTTCAGCCATCTTGTCATTTGGGCAGTTAGGCTATTTATTCAGTGAAATTCTAGCAGTCAGCCATCAGAAATGTTTAAACTCTTACCAGAAAGTAGCTTAACCCCAGCAGTGATAAACTCAGAACCTGATATAATGCCTTCAACTATGGAACTGCTGTTGAAATTTTTATATATTTTACCACATATATATTATACCGCATTCCAAATTGGAATTGAAATCTGTAGAGGCTTGCTGAAAATGGGTAAAATCTAATCTTTCTAATTTGTGAAATATAATCTCTTTAAATCTAATCTCTCTATTTTTACTACTAATTAAAACATATATTAAAATACAAAATGTATACTTATAGAATAGCTGTTTATATCTTTAGAATACCTATAGAAAAAAATTTAAGTATTACTTTAACCTCTATATAGCAGAGTCAAAACTGCAGCCAAATTTATAACTTGTAGGGAAAAAGTCAAATCCATAATCATGAAAACACTAACAAACCAAACTAGCAAATACTGCATGCATTTAAATTTTCAGCAGATGATGAAAAGATATTTGAAAGTATTATATCTCTAGCCATAAAGTGAAGTCATTCAGTCGTGTCCTACTCTTTGCAATCCCATGGACTGTAGCCCACCAGGCTCCTCCATCCAAGGGATTTTCCAGGCATGAAGACTGGAGTGAGTTGCCATTTCCTTCTCCAGGAGATCTTCCCGACCCAGGGATTGAACCCAGGTCTTCTAGATTATAGGCAGATGCTTTACCATCTAAGCCACCAAGGAAGTCACATCTCTAGCCATAAGGCACAGATTATTTTTTGCTTCTTTTGTCTCTTGGTCCCAATTTTTTTTTCTCTCCATCCCTACTTTCCTACAAATTCAAAAAATATAATGGATGTCAAAGTCACCAGATACTCATTAAACTCTGAGAAAACAGAAGATCTGAGACTTTCTTTCTTTCTTTCTTTTTTAACTTTTTAAAAAAATTTTTATTTTAACTTTACTTTACAATACTGTATTGGTTTTGCCAAATATTGACATGAATTCACCACGAGTGTACATGTGTTCCCAAACATGAATCCCCTCCCACCTCCCACCCCATAACATCTCTCTGGGTCCTCTCCATGCACCAGCCCCAAGCATCCTGCATCCTGCATTGGACTTAGACTGGCGATTTGTTTCTTACATGATAGTATACATGTTTCAATGCCATTCTCCCATCTCATCCCACCCTCTCCCTCCCTCTCTCCCCCGGAGTCCAAAAGTTCACTCTATAGATCTGAGTCTCTTTTGTTGTCTCGCATACAGGGTCATCATCACCATCTTTCTAAATTCCATATATATGCGTTAGTATACTGTATTGGTGTTTTTCTTTCTGGCTTACTTCACTCTGTATAATCGGCTCCAGTTCCATCCATCTCCTTAGAACTGATTCAAATGTATTCTTTTTAATGGCTGAGTAATACTCCATTGTGTATATGTACCACAGCTTTCTTATCCATTCATCTGCTGATGGACATCTAGGTTGTTTCCATGTTCTGGCTATTATAAACAGTGCTGCGATGAACATTGGGGTACATGTGTCTCTTTCTATTCTGGTTTCCTCGGTGTGTATGCCCAGCAGTGGGATTGCTGGGTCATAAGGCAATTCTATTTGCAATTTTTTAAGGAATCTCCACACTGTTCTCCATAGTGGCTGTACTAGTTTGCATTCCCACCAACAATGTAAAAGGGTTCCCTTTTCTCCACACCCTCTCCAGCATTTATTGCTTGCAGACTTCTGGATCGCAGCCATTCTGACTGGTGTGAAGTGGTACCTCATTGTGGTTTTGATTTGCATTTCTCTGATAATGAGTGATGTTGAGCATCTTTTCATGTGTTTGTTAGCCATCCGTATGTCTTCTTTGGAGAAATGTCTATTTAGGTCTTTGGCCCATTTTTTGATTGGGTCATTTATTTTTCTGGAATTGAGCTGCATAAGTTGCTTGTATATTTTTGAGATTAGTTGTTTGTCAGTTGCTTCATTTGCTATTATTTTCTCCCATTCAGAAGGCTGTCTTTTCACTTTGCTTATATTTTCCTTTGTTGTGCAGAAGCTTTTAATTTTGATTAGATCCCATTTGTTTATTTTTGCTTTAATTTCCAGAATTCTGGGGGGTGGATCATAGAGGATCCTGCTGTGATTTATGTCGGAGAGTGTTTTGCCTATGTTCTCCTCTAGGAGTTTTATAGTTTCTGGTCTTACATTTAGATCTTTAATCCATTTTGAGTTTATTTTTGTGTGTGGTGTTAGAAAGTGATCTAGTTTCATTCTTTTACAAGTTGGTGACCAATTTTCCCAGCACCACTTGTTAAAGAGATTGTCTTTACTCCATTGTATATTCTTGCCTCCTTTAATAAAGATAAGGTGTCCATAGGTCTTTTGAATTAAGTTCCATCTTTCTACTCAATTATCATGGCTAGGACTAAACAGAGATAATGACAATGTTTTTAAAAATGGGAGAAAAGAGGGCATGCTTTACTTAAAATCCATGTAAGGAAGAAAAAAGCCTCCTGATATTTTTAATCAACTTAATTATCCATGCCAATAATGCTAATTCATAAAGAAACATCTGAAAATCTTTGGAATTCATTAACATCACTTAAATGTCTCATTTCATTGCATTTTGAGGCTGGATTTTTAATATTACAGAATGTTAACAAAACTGAATTATTTTGAACATGATTTCTCCCATTTAAAAATAGCTTATGCCATACTTCAAATATATCAGTTCAGTTCAGTTGTGTCAAACTCTTTGCAACCCCATTGACTGCAGCACGCCAGGACTCCCTGTCCATCACCAACTCCTGGAGCTTGCTCAAACTCATGTCAGTCAAGTTGGTGATGGCATCCAACCATCTCATCCTCTGTTGTCCCCTTCTCCTCCCACCTTCAATCATTGCCAGCATCAGGGTCTTTTCCAATGAGTCAGTTCTTCGCATCAGGTGGCCAAAGGAATGGAGCTTCAGCATCAGTCCTTTCAATGAATATTCAGGGTTGATTTCCTTTAGGATTGACTGGTTTGGTCTTGCAGTCCAAGGGACTCTCTAGAGTCTTCTCCAACATCACAGTTCAAAAGCATCAGTTGTTTAGCACTCAACTTTATTTATGGTCCAACTCTCACATCTATACATGACTACTGGAAAAACCATAGCTTTGACTATATGGACTTTTGTAGGTAGAGTAACATCTCTGCTTTTTAATATGCTGTCTAGGTTGGTTATAACTTTTCTTCCAAGGAGCAAGCATCTTTTAATTTCATGCCTGCAGTCACTCTGCAGTGATTTTGGAGCCCCTCCGCCCCACCCCACCCCCAATAAAGTCTGTCACTCTTTCCATTGTTTCCCCATCTATTTAATATGAAATGATGTGACTGAATGCCATGATCTTAGTTTTTTGAATGTTGAGCTTTAAGCCAGCTTTTTCACTCTCCTCTTTAACTTTCATCAGTTAAAGTTCTCCACAATCTTCCCTAAGGTTGGTGTCATCTGCATATTTGAGGTTATTGATATTTCTCCTGACGATCTTGACTCAAGCTTGTGCTTCATCCAGCCCAGCTTTTTGCATTATGTGTTCTGGATATAAGTTAAATTAACAAGGTGACAGTATACAGCTTTGACATACTCCTTTTCCAATTTAGAACCAGTTCTTTGTTCCATGTCCAGTTCTAACTGTTGCTTCTTGACCTGAATACATATTTTCTCAGGTCAGGAGTTCTGGTATTCTCATCTCTTTAAGAATTTTCCACAATTTGTTGTGATCCATGTAATCAAAGGCTTTGGCATAGTCATTGAAGCAGAAGTAGATTTCTTTTTTCTGAAATTCTCTTGTTTTTTCTATGATCCAGTAAAAATGAAAGTCCCTCAGTCATGTCCAACTCTTTACAACCCTGTGGACTACAGTCCATGGAATTCTCCAGGCCTGAATACTGGAGTAGGTAACATTTCTCTTCTCCAGGGGATTTTCCCAACCCAGAGATCAAACCCAGGTCTCCCGCATTGCAGGCGGATTCTTTACCAGCTGAGCCACCCACCAGTGAAGCCTATGTGTTGGCAATTTGATCTCTGGTTCCTCTGCCTTTTCTGAATCCAGCTTGAACACCTGGAAGTTCTCAATTCGGGTACTACTGTATTCTAGCTTGGAGAATTTTGAGCATTACTTTTGCAAGCGTGTGAAATGAGAGCGATTGTCTGATAGTCTGAATATTCTTTGGCATTGCCTTTCTTTTCAATTGGAATGAAAATGGACCTTTTTCAGTCCTGTGGCCACTGCTGAGTTTTCCAAATTTGCTGGCATGTTGAGTGCAGCACTTTCACAGCATCATCTTTTAGGATTTGAAATAGCTCAACTGGAATTCCATCACCTCCACTAGCTTTGTTCATAGTGGTGCTTCCTAAGGCCCACTGGACTTCACATTCCAGGATGTATTGCTCTAGGTGAATGATCACACCTTTGTGGTTATCTGGATCATGAAGATCTTTTTCGTATAGTTTTTCTGTGTATTACTGCCACTTCTTCTTAATATCTTCTGCTTTTATTAGGTCCCTACCATTTCTGTCCTTTATTGAGCCCATCTGTGCATGAAATGTTCCCTTGATATCTCTAATTTTCTTGAAGAGATGTCTAGTCTTTCCCATTCTATTGTTTTCCTCTATTTCTTTGCACTGATCACTGAGGAAGGCTTTCTTATCTCTCCTTGCTAGTCTTTGGAACTCTGCATTCAGATGGATATATCTTTCCTTTGTTCCTTTGCCTTTCTCTTCTCTTCTTTTCACAGCTGTTTGTAAGGCCTTGTCAACCATTTTGCCTTTTTGCATATCTTTTTCTTGGGGATGATTTTGATCACCGCCTGCTGTACAGTGTTACGAACCTCTGTCCATACTTCTTCAGGCACACTGTCTATCAGATCTAATCCCTTGAAAAGCCTCCTGATATTAGGTATTATCAAGTATATACGTATTCAAATAAAATAAAACACAAATTTTAGGAATAGTTGAAGTTCAAATTTATATAGTATGTCTAATAAAATCATGTGATTGAGGGGAGCAAGGGAGAAAGAAGTCCAAAAGATGACATGAAAAAAGTCAGCATGGAAGGCTTAGTTTGCCTTTTTTCTTTAGTAAGCCAGTGACAGTGCATAAGTGTCATGTGGAACAGTCACTGCAGGTAAAACAGCATTGCTGGTTCTTGAACTTTTTCCAACTTTGGTGATAACAAAGCTCTGCAAAATGAAAGGACTGTCCTATTTACCTCTTTAGGCCTAAATGTCTATTTTGTTGTTATAAAAGAATAGGCTATAGACTGAGGAAGAAAAATAAGTGTCAGGAACTAAAATTAAACTCCACTCCTTAAAGATTTACTGGATGCTTAGTATATTTCAGACTTGGTGGTAAGCAGTGGGGACACAAGTCCTTCTATTAAGCCTCCAGTGGCAGTACTTGTGAGAGGCTCAGGTGCATATAACATACATCCTGATTCCTACAGAGCCTTGAGTAGCCATTCAGAAGAACGAAGTTAGTGTTCAGCATCACTGCCCTGTGAGTCCCCAGCATCACTGTGGTTAGGAGGGCAGTGGGATCACCAGAACTGCCCCTGCTGTGCAGTGGAAATCCGTGAGCTGGATGAAAGCGTAGGGGTGGAGATGGACAAATCCCCTCTCAAAGGGAAAAATACTTGCTAACCTGTGGCAGAGTGGGGATGGTAGAGGAAAAAGAGCTGGAACCAGCTTGGGAGAGTGTGTGAGCCTGGACACTAGGGAGAGGAAGGCAAGCTCAAAGGAGTCTGTAACTCTCAAAGTCACATTTGTTGGAGGTAGAGCACTCATGAAATTAGTGTGCAAATGAGCTGGTTGCTGTTCCCTGGAGAACACAAGTTCACTAAACTATGTCATCATGAAGACAACGTGAAACCATTTTGAAAAAAGAAAGTGTAATTTACCAAAATGTAGAGGGCCCTGAAGGTTAATGTATGATCGTGTGAGAATAGTTAACAACCTGATAATATTTGTAAATTAGAAATGAAGTCACGCATATCCACTTCATACTTTGGATAAAATTCTGTCACAGCTGTTTGAATTAATCCTCAGCACCCTATGGGAGCATCTCTTTACTGTATCACTTAGTATCTTCTTGCGTGATGGTCCATATGTGAGTAACTGCACCCTCAATGGTCCCCTCACTGGAATCACTCTTTGGAATGTGACATTATTGAAAAAATATATACTTGATCCCAGTTTTAAACCCTGGAGAGGAGAAACTGTGACTGGGTCAAGTGAAGATGTCAAACAGGAATTAGGTCTAGCAGGGAAATCTGTAGTGAAGTGCTAGTCATTCTCCACTGGGGCAGAGCCAGTGAGATGAACTCCAGCTCATTATGCAGCTTTGTAATGTGCAGCACTGCTGACCAGCCACACATATCTGGTGAAGTTCGCAGAGATTGTTTGCTTCTCAGGAAAACGTTATTCATTCGCATGTTTTCAAGGTTGTTCAGAAGAAAAACACATGATTTTCCTATATCTACAGGCAGGCTTGGAGAATGACACTGCCATTCCTTTTTTTTTTTTTTTAATATTGACTTTTTGTGCATGTGTGTATGTGTGAGTGTGGTGTGTGTTAGTTGCTCAGTTGTGTCTTACTCTTTGAGACCTCATGGAATTCTCCAGGCAGGAATACTAAAGTCCATTGCCATTTCCTTCTCCAGGGTATCTTCCCAACCCAGTGATCGAACCCAGGTCTCCCTAGTGGCAGGAAGGTTCTTTACCATCTAAGCCATGAAGGAAGCATATAGTTGTCAAATAATGTTTGTTTGTTTTTTTTTTCCCAAATTATTCTTAAAAGAAAGACAGTGGGCATGTATTGGGGGAATGGTTTTACTTAGAAAGCAACTTCAGTATGGCCTCGGAAATATTTTTCTAACTTAAAATGATTAACAATAAGAAGGAAAAAAATAGAAGAAACTTGTCTTTTTGGTTATTTCCCTGAATTTCACTTAAGAAATACTTTTACCAAATTAGAAAAATTGTGAGAGAAAAAATGTTTCACAATATTTACATTGGTATAACAAGATAC
>SJYR01002675.1:209318-231920 GCA_006410655.1 Kobus ellipsiprymnus
TCAAAAGAAGAACAGAATAGAAAAATAAAAATAAAGATGACCCATAGAAAGCATAAAATAGAGCTATAAATAAAAAATTAAAATAATCAGTAATCAGTTTAAATAGTTTAAATCTTTCAGCATAAGAAAATCAGGAGGATGATAAAATATACTCGCTTTTACAGTGTTTAAAAGAAACACATATAAAATATAAGAAATGAAAATGTTAAAATCCAAGAACACACATACATATTCAAATGTGAGTTTGTATATGTGTGACAACAATTGTAAATTAGCATGCACCTGTGAATATAGTTTTGCAATTTATCTTTGGGTCAAGGCTCTCCAGTTTCAAGCCACAGAATGAATAACTAAGGTAGAAAAGGAAAATTGTGATACAAAATGTATTGCTTAGCTCGTAGTGTTGGGAGGGCCCAAGACAATTAGGCGATAGAACGGAATGCTAGGCTCTAAGACCTGCAACCAAGGGCATGAGGCAAGAAGCAGGCAGAGTCCATTGCCAAAGGGGATGTGGCTGGCACCGCAGGGCACAGACACTGCTGTCTGACACAGCAGCTGCCACTACCCAATGCCAGCAACACTTCCTCTGGATCTGCCTCCATAAGCCAATTGTATAATCCCCTATTTACCTTTGTGCTGCTTGTTTATTACCCAAAGGTTCAGAGTAGGAGCACTTCTTTGTGTCTCAACTTTTAGAGATCAGGGAAGGAGGAAACTCCCTCTGGTTTCCTTAGGGGATAATGCAGTATTGTATCCTCCTTTTTGGAGAAGGCAACGGCACCCCACTCCAGTACTCTTGCCTGGAAAATCCCATGGGCGGAGGAGCCTGGTAGGCTGCAGTCCATGGGGTCACTAAGAATTGGGCACGACTGAGCGATTTCACTTTCACTTTTCACTTTCATGCATTGGAGAAGGAAATGACAACCCACTCCAGTATTCTTGCCTGGAGAATCCCAGGGACAGAGGAGCCTAGTGGGCTGCCGTCTCTGGGGTCGCAGAGTCAGACACGACTGAAGCGACTTAGCAGCAGCAGCATCCTCCTTTTTAATTTTTAATTTTTGCTTTGATTGTGGATAGAGTGAAGATCTTCTAACATTTAGGTAATTACCTTTATTTTCTGAGATACAATGTATTACGTAATTTCCTAAGAGATATATGACCACCAGAATGAGAAGTGGGTGTGGCTGTATGCACGCACATGTGTGCCCCTGCTTAAGAATCAAAAATGGTACCGAAGCATCGTGATTACAAGTTCCTTTCTGTGTTCTGGCTATAACCTTGTACACACTCATACCACCTACCCTGCTGCTGCTGCTGCTGTTGCTGCTGCTAAGTCACTTCAGTCGTGTCGGACTCTGTGCGACCCCATAGATGGCAGCCCACCAGATTCCCCCGTTCCTGGGATTCTCAAGGCAAGAACACTGGAGTGGGTACCACCTACCCTACCACACACATATTCATTTAGCAATGATATTTAGTAAAAAGAAATGAAAGGCTAACATATATCGAGACAGACTACTAGCCTAACAAGAGAATAAAAATTTCCCTCAAAACTCTAGCCTAAGCTTCAAAAATTCATTTTTTCATGGCAGTTACCACTTAGAATGAATTCTACTTGCCTTTTCATGTCTAACTCTGATTGGGATTTTATTCATCTGTAAGAAATATTCCTAAAATAACCTTAATAATTAAAATAATAAAATTTGATTTCCCAATAACTAGCTTGTCTCATATTCACTTCCAGCACATACTCACACACACATATAGTACTGAGACCTTTGTATATGGAACTCTGCATACCAGAACTCACTTAACCTAAACTACTCACAGGAAGCTGCTGGCAATTTGTCAGGGGGAGGAAAGCTGACAACTTCTCATCACGGATCAAACACTGCCTTGTTTCTAATGTCAACCTGGATCTGAAATTTAATTTTAAAGGTATCTTAACATAGCTCTACCCACAATAAAACAGATAGCAGCTACAAAACTGATTCTGTCCTCTTTAATGATGAAAAATGCCTCATGCCCAGAAGGCAGAATTATTTTAAGAAAAGCTTCACTGCTGTACCTCTGGGAATATTGGCAGTACTAAGAATAAAGCATTTTCATAAGTTCAGGATACTGGATTTAACTCAGAAAGAAAATAGTGTTGTTTAATAAGAAAACTGGATTGCTGTGAATATAAAATTTCTATTGATATGTTTATTTACCAATTTGGATAAAAGCATACTCCACCAGCATGTTTTTATATCTGTGTATGCACGTGTGTGTGATCATAAATGCATATAAATGTGTATATATAAATGATACATATATCATATAAACTTTTGCACATTGCATCTTATGGATTGTATCTTTTTCAAAAAAATAAGGGCTTTATCAGCTCATGGCATATATTTAGAGACTAGAAATGACATTGTTTTTAAAATAATTGTATTTATTTATTTTTTGGGCTGTGCTGGGTTTTCATTTCTGCATGAACTTTCCTCTAGTTGCAGCAAGCAGGGGCTTACTCTCTAGTTGCAGTACATGGGCTTTTCACTACAGAAGGCTCTCTTGTTGCAGAGCATGGGCTTTAGGACACATGGGCTCAGTAATTTCGATTCGCAGGCTCTAGAGCACAGGCCCAGTTGCTGTGATACACAGCATGTGGTGCTCCACGGCATGTAAACTCTTCCAGGGTCAGAGATCAAACCTTTGTCTCCTGCACTGGCAGGTGGATTCTTTACCACTGAGCCAACAGAGAAGCCTGAAATTATATTTTGATTTCACAAGAAAACAAGTACATTCTTCAGATCAGTCACTCAGTTGTGTCTGCATACAGCATGCCAGGCCTCCCTGTCCATCACCAACTCCCAGAGCGTACTCAAACTCATGTCCATCGAGTCGGTGATGCCATGCAACCATCTCATCCTAGTCGTCCCCTTCTCCTCCTGCCTTCAATATTTCCCAGCATTAGAGTCTTTTCCAATGTGTCAGCATTTCGCATGAGGTAGCCAAAGTACTAGAGCTTCAGCTTCAGCCTCAGTCCTTCCAGTGAATATTCAGGTATAAGTTCCTTTAGGATTGCCTGGTTTGATCTCCTTATAGTGCAAGGGACTCTCAAGAGTCTTGTCCAACACTACAGTTCATTCTTAATATAACACAAATTATTAATATAGTATTAATATAATGTGATAGATTGAATATTTTTTCACTGTATTATCAATTTAATAAAAATGCTTCAAATTTATTTCAATGTGATAAACTGCTTAAAAATATTTTGGTGAATAAAAACAGATCTCAGTATATGATTTTCAGTATATTAGATTATATTAGGACATCAAAGTTTAATACATGTCATAATCCCTTAAACTTCAAATTAGATTATAAACACTTCACTAAATTAACACAGTCAAAATTACAAGAAAATTATTTACTTATTACCATAAAAAGACTTTGAGTGGCAATGTTTTAGGGCAGTAAATATAAAGTCTGATTTAAAATGCCAGCTCCTTCCTGTGCTAGTAGGAAGCTAGATATTACTATCGTGTCAGGTACATTTCTTATAACCCCCTTCCTTCAGTGGTTCCAAATTAGAATTTTCCAATGAATGGCCATCACATTTGTTATATAAAGCAGAAGAAAACTCCTTATAATCTCATAAGATGTTGTTTCTATTCAGTGGCTAAGTGGTGTCTGATTCTTTGCAATCCCATGGACTGCAGCACACCAGGCTTCCCTGTTCTTTACTATGATCTGGAATTTGCTCAAACTCATATCCATTGAGTCAATGAGGCCATCCAATCATCTCACCCTTTGTTGCCCCCTTCTCATCCTGCCCTTAATCTTAGCATCAGGGTCTTTTCCAGAGTCGGATTTTCGCATCTGGTGGTCAAAGTATTGGAGCTTCAGCTTCAGCATCAGACCTTCCAATGAATAGTCAGAGTTGATTTCCTTTAGGATTGAATGGTTTGATCTCCTTGCTGTCCAAGGCACTCTCAAGAGTCTTTCCACAACCACAGTATGAAAACATCAATTCTTCAACGGTCAGCCTACTTTATGTTTCAACCCTCACATCCATACATGACTACTGGAAAAACCATAGCTTTGACTAGACAGAACTTTGTCAGCAAAGTGATGTCGCTGCTTTTTAATACACTGTCTAGGTTTGTCATAGCTTTTATTCCAAGGTGCAAACATCTTTTAATTTTGTGGCTGCAGTCACTGTCCACATTAATTTTGGAGTCTCCAAAAATAAATCTGTCACTATTTCCACTTTTTCCCTATTTGCCATGAAGTGATGTGACCAGATGCCATGATTTGGTTCAAAAAACATTCTTAGCATTCTGAATGTTGAGTTTTAAGCCAGCTTTTTCACTCTCCTTTTTTCATGCTCATCAAGAGGCTCTTTAGCTCCTCTTCACTTTCTACCTTTAGAGTGGTATCATCTGCATATCTGAGGTTGTAATATTTTCTCCAGCAATCTTGATTCCAGCTTGTGAGTCTTCCAACCCGGCATTTTGCATAATGTACTCTGCATATAAGTTAAATAAGCATGGTGATAATATGCAGCCTTGTATATACAGTATCCTTTCCAAGTTTTGAACCAGTCTGTTGTTCCATGCTCATTTGTAGATATTGCTTCTTGTCCTGTAAATATTGCTTCTTGTCCTGAAGAAGAACTAAAGAGCCTCTTGATGAAAGGTAAAGAGGAGAGTGGGAAAGTTGGCTTAAAGCTCAACATTCAGAAAAGTAAGATCATGGCATCTGGTCCCATCACTTCCTGGGAAATAGATGGGGAAACAGTGACAGGCTTTATTTTGGGGTCTCTAAAATCACTGCAGATCATGACTGCAGCAATGAAATTAAAAGATGCTTGCTCCTTGGAAGAAAAGTTATGGCCAACCCAGACAGCATATTAAAAAGCAGAGACATTACTCTGCCAACAGAGGTCTGTCTAGTCAAGGCTATGGTTTTTCCAGTGGTCATGTATGGATGTGAGAGTTGGACTGTGAAGAAAGCTGAGCACTGAAGAATTGATGCTTTTGAACTGTGGTGTTGGAAAAGACTCTTGAGAGTCCCTTGGACTGCAAGGAGATCCAATCAGTCCGTCCTAAAGGAGATCAGTCCTGGGTATTCACTGGAAGGACTGATGCTAAAGCTGAAACTCCAATACTTTGGCCACCTCATGTGAAAAGTTGACTCATTGGAAAAGACCCTGGTGCTGGGAGGGATTGGCGGTGGGAGAAGGGGACGACCGAGGATGAGATGGCTGGATGGCATCACCGACTCGATGGATTTGAGTTTGACTGAACTCCGGGAGCTGGTGATGGACAGGGAGGCCTGGCGTGCTATGATTCAGGGGATCACGAAGAGTCGGACACAACTGAGTGACTGAGCTGAACTGAACTTGCTAGCATGTGAAATGAACACAGTAGTAATGTAGTTTGAACCTTCTTTGGCATTACCTTTCTTTAGGATTGGAATGAAAACTGACCTTTTCCAGTCCTGTGGTCGTTTTGAGTTTTCTAAATTTGCTGACATGTTGAGTATAGCACTTTCACAGCATCATCTTTTAGAATTTGAATTAGCTCAGCTGTAATTCTGTCACCTTCAGTAGCTTTGTTTGTAGTAGTGCTTCGTAAGGCCCACTTGACTTTGCACTCCAGGATGTCTGGCTCTAGATTAGCAAGCAAGCACACATTCATGGTTATCACAGTCATTAAGACCATTTTAGTACAGTTCTCTTGTGTATTCTTGCCACTTTCTAATAACTTCTGCTTCTGTTAGGTCCTTGCTATTTCTGTCCTTTATTGTGGTCATCTTTACCTGAAATGTTTCCTTGCTATGTCCAATTTTCATGAAAAGATCCCTAATTTTTTTCCCATTCTATTATTTTCCTCTATTTCTTTGCATTGTTCATTTAAGAAGGCTATTTTTCTCACCTTGCTATTCTCTGGAAATCTGCATTCAGTTGTGTATGTCTTTCCCTTTCTTCTTTGCCTTTCATTTCTCTTCTTTTCTCAGCTATTTGTAAGGCCTCCTCAGACAACCTGTTTTGTCTTCTTGGATTTCTTTTTCTTGGATATGGTTTTGGTCACCACTTCCTATACAATGTTCCAAACCTCCATTCATAGTTCTTCAGGCACTCTCTATCAGATATAACACTCTCCTAACATACTTTTGGCCAAATATTGCTGCTGCGCAGTTTTCCCTGCAATTTCCAGCTTTCCTGGTACAGTTTGAGACAGTAGGTAGGATGGTATCCAGATAATTGAGAATTGTGGCATTTTCCCTGCAATCATGTTAAAGCCATTTCATTTGGCTGGCCATGATGATAACTTCTGTGACTGTTTCTCTAACCTTCCAGCCTCAGCCCCCTCACCTGCACAACCCACTCTCTTTCTATGTATGCAAAAGCCCAAACCCCTTTATTAAACCTGTTTGTCTCATAATAGTGTGGCTCTATTTACTTGTGAAAATACAGAATGATGAACTTCATTAAGGACCTACAGTGACCTAGAGCAATAATGCAAATAAAGCAGCTACAGAACATTTAGGGGTTTGCTTTCTTCAAGTGCCATCACAAGGCAGGGCTGGCCTGTTATCCAAATAAATAGCAATAAAAAATTAAAAAGGAACTATCAGAAAGGCAAAAAAAACCCCAACTTTTTCATGTAGAGATTAATTACATAAATTTTATTTTTTAATATTCTTTCTAGATACATTTTATTTTCTTTTGCATAGGAATACCTAAAGAGGTATTATAATAAATAGTGGCATTCATGTATATCTCACTATAAATAACATTCTGGGGATGTATTCTCTACCAGAGCATGCCATTCTAATATTTTTTTTATTTTACTTCTGTCTGATTTCAACAAGTCTCTTCAAGCTGAAAATGATTATCATCTTTTAGCTGAAACAAGACTTAAACGTTGGAATTTTAAAAGAAGCAGATTTTCCTGGTCACTCAGCAGTAAACACTCCACCTGTAATGCAGGAGATGTAGGAAATATGGGTTCGATCCTTGAGTTGGGAAGATCTCCTGGAGGAGGAAATGGCAACCCACTCCAGTATTCTTGCTGGGGAAATGCCATGGACAGAGGAGCCTGGCAGGCTACAGTCCATAGGGTTGCAAAGAGTCAGACACAACTGAGCAACTAAATGTACACACACACATACACAACTAAATACCAGTGTTCTATTTTGGAGAAAAATAAAGGAAGGTCTGTCTCAAAAGAAAATATTTTTTCCTTTACATCATAATGTAAACTGCTTGTGGACAAAGACCAAGACTTCTCTGTCAACACACACACACACACACACACACACACAGCCATTTTGTCTTCTCAATTGCAGCATATAGCACTGTTCCTACACATAAATAGGTGCTTTCTAAGTGTTTGTAATTAAAATAATGAAGTTTCAGTTCAGGCGAGTGAGAGATAAGAAGGAGAAAAACTATTGTTGGATTATATTTACTATATAGATGTGGTAGGACCAATTCATGGCATGGTAAGCATAAGAACAATGACAAAGATATTCTGTTCTCATCAGAGGCTTTTAACCTTCTGTTATGTATACTTGTGTAATTATGTATATACTCATCTGAGTAGGAAAAAAAGAAGCCATTATATTTTACATTCTTAAACTTGTTAAAATGATTCTATGTGTTTTATAAAATCTGATGCTTTCAATAATCTTATATAAGAGAGATAACCACTACTTACAAAATCAGATTTGAACTTCTCATATATCATTTTCTCTGAGAAGCTTTTGTTTTCTATTTCAAATTAAATTATTCCCTCTCCTCTTTATGACCTCACATTATACCAACTTTTATCACAGCAACTTAAACATTTTATTGTACTTATTTCTCTACTGAACAGCTGAATTCTTATATTGTGCCTGCCTTGGAGACAGAAAGTAAGCACTGAAAATATGTATGTCTACCTCAGCTAGTATAGCCCTACCTAAGAAAATTGCTTGTTTAATGAATAAATGTTTTTGAAGGAATGCGAGGAGAAACTGTTTTTTCCCTCTAAGTTTGTACATCCAAAATTATTTTTATTTAAAGCCTTGAATAGAGTGTTCTTTATTTATAATCAGTTGATAGAGAGGTCACAGAGAAGGATAACAAAGACTATTTGACTCATTACACCCAAAATGAAACAGTGTCAGTGAAAAACTGCTGCTTGCCACTTCAGTAAACAAATGTCGCAGCCATCAAGCCATCATCACATTACAGCCACCCCCTGAGTGTGAGCCGTGAGGGAACTCAGGGTAGAAGCAGGATGCCTGCAATCAAGCAATCTGCCCTTGCTCTCATGACCCCCGAAAGTGTACCTGAGGAGCCTCAGGAGGAGAAAGCACAGCATACTGGCTGCAGATAGCAGAGGTGCATACCAAATGGATAACTTTAATGAGTCCAGATTCTGCACTTTCCCATACATAGAAAAGTGCTAAATTCACTGCCTTGAGATCATTACTTACCAGTAATCTTTTGATGTTCCAACCATTTAGTCTTACTGTGGCTTCCATCTTACCTCTTCTGGGTAGTCTCAGAGATATCTGAGAGGCTGACTCTCGGACTTCAAGTCCTCATTTTTGCCCACCAAATGAAACGTAATTCTCAACATTTAGATTGTGCATTTTTTTCAGTTTGTCACACCATTAATCTAACCTGGACACTCTATCTCTGTTTGTCTTCAATTATCTTTTTGACATCCAATAGTAGAAAAGGTATTTTTGTTAGAGGAGGACCTGGAGGAGAAAGACAGAGAGTTTAGGGTAAATGATGACGTATCTATTTCCTCTGTGGCACCAGGGAAAAAACTTGAGCAGCTAGGTGAAGAGGTGGCGGCCACAGTTCCCAGGACTCAATTGGAAAATAATGCAAGTCTCTTCCTGTGAGCCCAGCTACTTTGATGTTCAGATGATCACATGTGATCACAGGTTGAGAGGAAATTTTTTTCTGCCACAAGGGTGAGCTTTGCATCATTCTAACTCTGCAAGGGAGAAAGGTACTCAGAGCATTGAGTGATAGCATTCCTGGTGGTGATGCTATGATATCAAGATAGTGACTGGCAGTGGTGAGGTTTCCACAAGCAACTGTGTGTAGAGTAGGTGTGGGCAAGTGGAAGCTGAAGTAGGAGTAGAGACCAGGGTAATGCAGTGTGGGGATCATAGGTCATAAATTCCCAACTCAGTGTGCGCAAAACACTCAGAGATAAGTATAGAATGCTGAGGAAGGGAGAGCTGGGCTCACACCATTTCACAGGTCAGAGCCATTAAGCTCAGAGTCATTTGAGTAAATGAATTGACAGCAATTTTGAGGACCCAACTGAAATTGGAAACTATAAATCTGCCCCATCTGGCAGAGTTATGTGACTTTTCTCCAGGAAAGCTCAGCAACTCAGAAAATGGAAATATTTGTGATTAGAGAGATTGCAGGTTGCAGGTACGTTCAGAA
The DNA here is from genome assembly GCA_006410655.1 of Kobus ellipsiprymnus. Lineage (NCBI taxonomy): Eukaryota > Metazoa > Chordata > Mammalia > Artiodactyla > Bovidae > Kobus > Kobus ellipsiprymnus. The sequence goes on from SJYR01002675.1 coordinate 218,776, forward strand.
AGAGGTAGAAGAAATACAGGAGAACAGGAGTCTGAAGACATCAAGAAGACAAATAAGAAATGGCCAAACATAATGATGAAGTTCATTAGGAAAGTAAAGCCAAGAAGCATAGTATGAAAAATATATATTGGGAGGTTTAATATGAAACTAAGTGAAAAAGAAAATACTTCATGGGGATAAGAATTTGCTATCAGAGAGAGGGATTTAGGACATAGTTCAGATTATAGGATTATAAAATTTACCTTTGGCCTCAGGAGTAGTTTATTGAAGAAAAATTATGGGAAATTATAGTCATTAAAATATTAAGAAATTCAGAATGTAATAAAGTTATCTGGGATAATGAAAATTGTGGAAATAGAAACAAAATGAGTGAATCATTATATTCTTCCTGGAATTAATGATTGTAACCTGGTATTTAGAAGATGTATTTATCTGCATTTACCTGTAACTCAAACGGTAAAGAATTTGCCCTGTCTCTTATACACATCTAGATGTGTATAAGAGACAGGTGTTGGGAGGGCCCAAGACAATTAGGCGATAGAACGGAATGCTAGGCTCTAAGACCTGCAACCAAGGGCATGAGGCAAGAAGCAGGCAGAGTCCATTGCCAAAGGGGATGTGGCTGGCACCGCAGGGCACAGACACTGCTGTCTGACACAGCAGCNCCAGGGTTCGATCCCTGGGTCAGGAAGATCTTATGGAGAAGTATTCCTGCCTGGAGAATCCTATGGACAGAGGAGCCCGGCGAGCTACAGTCCGTGGGGTTGCAGAGTTGGACACCACTGAGTGACTAACACACATACACATTAATTAAGAACAGTAACAATAGCTATTGTTTTTTGATTATTATTTATTTAGGTCTTAGTTACGGCATGTGGGATCTTTGTCACGTCACGCAGGGTTTTTCCCTCTGGTCACGGCCTCTCTATTTGTGGTGCTTTAGCTCCAAAGCATGTGGGCTTCAGTAGTTGTTGTGGGAGGGCTTAGTTCCTCTGAAGCATGTGGGATCTTAGTTCCCCCACCAAGGACTGAACCCACATCCCCTGTATCAGGGAAGTCCCATAACTATTCTTATTAGCTTCAAATTTCTTTCATTAAAACAAGAAAGCTCTGTGTGCAAATGAATGTGTGACAGGGTGATAGAGGTAGCCAGGATTTGTCCACGCCCTTGTGCAGCTTGGAATTTGCTTCATCTGGCTGACAGAGGAAGGAAGAAAGGGAGGAGAGGAGAGTTCAAATGAGAAGTTTCACAGGCCAGCCCTGTAAATGGTACACTTCAAGTTCAGTGACTTTCCATTGCCTGCAACTCAGGAGAAAGCACAACATGCAAGAGAGCATGGGGAACCGAGTATATCTCTCTGCCTTTGAGAAAGAGAAGAAATGGGAGTATTGGTCAACATCAGCATTCTCTGCCACAGGAGGCGATGGTGGAAACCTTGCTGTGTGGTCTGAATCTCCAAAAGAACGGTTTTATGTAAAGAAGAACAATAATAAGTAAGGTTGATGTCTGGAAGGACAGTGTAAATCTAGGAAAATTCTTACCTTGTCCCCAGAGAAAAGTTTTGTGAGAAAAAAAGTAACTTTTTGAGGCTATTGCAATAAGCAAATATTATTCAAATAAGGATTTTAACTACCATCTGCAAAAACAATAGGAATAGATGAGAGTTTTGTAGGTCACAGTGTCAAAGGGAGGATTACCGTTAAGTAAGGATACTCAGAAGAGATGACACTATGAATAGCTGAGGCCCTAGGTAAATGGATGAAGGAAGGATTCTCCCCATGAGCATCGTGGGATGATATAGAAAGGAGAAAGGACTGTCTGAGAGGGAAAGAACACAGAGGCAACATATGCCAACAATTTTAAATATAACCAGTGAAATCAATGTTTTAAATGGGCTATTTCTGTAACCAGGTGTCCCATGCGTCAGTGGTTATGAAGATAAGCAGATAAATCACTTCTAACAGGCATTATCAGCATTTCTGGTGGTATATTTCTGTGACAAGAGAATGAAACAAAATCTTATCTACTTATTCTCAGGAGATATTTAGATATGATATATTGTGATATATCTTGAGGTATTATTCACTATAATTTTACTTATCCTTTCAAACAATGCACATGTATAGTCTCTTGCTATTTGCTTCACCCTACAGGAGAACAAAAATATGGGCCAGTCTAACCTCAGAGTACTTAAAATCGAGAAGAAATAAGCATGGGTATGAATATGAGTTCTGCACTTAAGTATGCACATGAATATGGCTGGGATAAGAGAAACACCACTGAGGTGGATAACACATCCACATACAAACACCCACATACACCCGAATTACAAAGCTTGTTTGTCTACCTGGGAAACACATACATATGTTGTGGAGCAGGCAGTAGATACAAAGTGGAAAGCATAGTGCAAAATAAGTCGCTTTCCCAAGAGCAGGCATTTCTAGGGAAATTCTAGAGTTTTGTGTTGACAAGAAAGAAGAAATAGCTAAAGAATTGCCAGGAGAAAAAAAAAAAACTATAAAAGTGGGTGCCAGCCAGAGCAGGAAACATATTTGGCTCCATGTTAAGATATTTAAGCCTGTAGTAACTCACTGAAGAACTCCAAAGGGAGACGTGGCTTTGCCAGTGAATGTTGTGGGAATATCGCTCTGGCTGTGGTGTGGAGAATGGAGAGGAACACAAGAATGGCTGTGAAATTTATTAGGGGGTTAGTCCAGTTGTTCAGATTAAAATGAATAATCCTAAACTAGGGTAATGACCAACGAAAATGAGAGAAGGGAATGGATATAAGAGATGTTAAGAGAGTAAATTTTATAACTCCTTGTGGCTGATTCAAAGAACAGGATGAGTGGGATCAGAAACTATTTCCTTGAGTGATACTGGCTATGAGTCCATTCATTGAGACAAGGAAAACAGGACGACAGGATCATATCATCAATATCTTGCTTTGAGATATCTACGCAGAAGTGCTTTGTATGTGAATTAAACTTTAGTGATGAGACTCAACAGAAATGATTGAGTTGGAGATCTTGCTCTGAGATTAATCAGTGAATATATGGAATGTAAATCATACTGTGTATGAGGTCACAGAGGAAGATACATTTAAAAGGATTTGATAAAAGAAAATGTAAGAGATGATTGGAGGAAGAAAGCAATGTAAAAAAAAATGAAATAAATATGGGAGGAAAATTAGACCTTGTAAACAAGAAGAGAATTTCCAGAAAGAGAGAATGGGCAACAATCATAAATAATACAGAAGTTTTTAGGAGACTTGGATGTGTTGAATCTGCCTTATGAATAGAATGATGAAACTATTATCTGAATAATACAAACTGCAGAGGTATTGAAGAAGTCAGGGTGGTGGATTTCTTAAATAATTTCTTTTGTCAATGCTTTTTTGTAGTGATGTCTAAACTAGTAGTGTCCAAAGTTTACCCTTATATTTCTTTTGTAAAAGTAATTAAAACATGCTTCTTGTGAATGTGTGTTGAATACATAAAGAGCAAAAGATACTGTTCATTCTCTTTGTTAAAAAAAAAGGCAAACAACAACAATAAAACAAATACAATAGAAAGCGTGACTGGAGCAGCAGAATATGTCAAGGAGACACTCAGTTAAAATTACATCTTGAAACCCAAGAGTAGAATACAGTAATGTATTAGAGTTCTATATCAGGGTAATTGACTTGTATCTGCTGCCTCAATTTCTTCCCATAGTTGACTACATCAATGTTGGTGAAGATTCAAATGAAAAGATGAAAGTAAGTGATTTTATTATGGGGTTCCCTTGTGGCTCAGCTGGAAAGAATCTGCCTGCAATGCAGGAGACCTGGGTTCAATCCCTGGATTGAGAAGATCCCTTGGAGAAAGGAAAGACTACCCACTCCAGTATTCTGGCCTACAGAATTCCATGAACTATATAGGCCATGGGGTCGCAAAGAGTTGGACATGACTGAATGAATTTTATTATGGATGTAGACTTAAAACAACCAAGCTGTAAAGAGTATATGGCTAATATTTTCTTAAAACAGATTACAAAGCTGACTCCAAGGCAAGCCACTGTGAATATAAGGGAAATCTGTCCATTCAGCAATTGCTTGAGACACCCTATTTGGTAAAACAAAATAATCTAACTAATTCCTTATGTTACTGAAACTTTTATTTTTGCTGAGAATGTCAGATATGAATACAACAGCTTTCCAAATATTGAAGATTAGCACAGAGGTCTTCCAAGTAGTTATGGAGGTCGTGGATTTGTTTTCATTTTAGCTCACTTAATGACCATTGTATATTTTCTGAGGTTTAGGATAAGGTCATGCATTCTGTTACTTTACTTTGTAGTATAATATTTTAAAACTCTTTAACTGTAATTAATAGGGAAACTAAAAATGTATTTTTTGGTGAAAGGTTTTTCAAGCAATCTCAAGAGGATACAGGATGCTTGTGGCTGGTGCACTGGGATGAGCCAGAGAGATGATATGGGGAGGGTGGTGGGAAGGGGGTTCAGGGTTGGGAACTCACATACACCTGTGGTGGATTCATGTCAATGTATGGCAAAACCAATACAATATTGTAAAGTAAAATTAAAAAAAAAGAGAGAAGGAATTCCTTGGTGAAGAGGGAATGATAGTAACCTAGGGAATAAATAATCATAATGATGGCATCTTCATGTTTATGATAGTTATGCAAATGAAGACAGGTCATAATTACTCATGGACTCTCGAGTTTAGGAAAACAGACTTCCAAAGTTCAAACACAATTTATTTCATACATCTGAAATGAAGAATATCTCAGACACTCTGGATAGCACTACAATTTTTTTGAAGTATATCTCTCTGTGCAGTTATATATGATCTCAGTGTGGAAAAATAAATGGAAGTACATTTTAAAAGTCAGTACAGCTATATCTGAGCTCAGAAGAAATTCAGGGGTGAGATATATTTATCTAAGATGCAAATAAGGAAAATACATTTAAGAGTAGCACATAATTTAAGAATAATATCAGAAGGTACAATAGAACTGATTTTCTAACATGAGCTTTAATTATTGCTAATTCTTACAATAATTGCTTATTAAAAATATTCCAACCAGGTGACCAAAGAGTAGTTGGATCACTGCTTAAGGCTGATGTTGTGATGTTTATGTATAATATTGCAGTGGCAGAATCTGCCAAATGTTGTTTGCTTCAATTTTCTATAGGAAAAATAAAAGAATTTAAAAGTATCTACAAATAATATATAATTTCATTTTTAAGTATTAATTGCAACCTAAGCACCACCCTTATGGCAGAAAGTGAAGAGGAACTAAAAAGCCTCTTGATGAAAGTGAAAGAGGAGAGTGAAAAAGTTGGCTTAAAGCTCAACATTCAGAAAAGGAAGATCATGGCATCTGGTCCTATCACTTCATGGGAAATAGATGGGGAAACAGTGTCAGACTTTATTTTTTGGGCTTCAAAATCACTGCAGATGGTGATTGCAGCCATGAAATTAAAAGACGCTAACTCCTTGGAAGAAAAGTTATGACCAACCTAGATAGCATATTAAAAAGCAGAGACATTACTTTGCCGGCTAAGGTCCATCTAGTCAAGGCTATGGTTTTTCCTGTGGTCATGTATGGATGTGAGAGTTGGACTGTGAAGAAGGCTGAGCACCGAAGAATTGATGCTTTTGAACTGTGGTGTTGGAGAAGACTCTTGAGAGTCCNTTTGCCGGCTAAGGTCCATCTAGTCAAGGCTATGGTTTTTCCTGTGGTCATGTATGGATTTGAGAGTTGGACTGTGAAGAAGGCTGAGCGCCGAAGAATTGCTGCTTTTGAACTGTGGTGATGGAGAAGACTCTTGAGAGTCCCTTGGACTGCAAGGAGATCCAACCAGTCCATTCTGAACAAGATCAGCCCTGGGATTTCTATGGAAGGAATGATGCTAAAGCTGAAACTCCAGTACTTTGGCCACCTCACGCGAAGAGTTGACTCATTGGAAAAGACTCTGATGCTGAGAGGGATTGGGGGCAGGAGAAGGGGACGACCCAGGATGAGATGGCTGGATGGCACCACGGACTCGATGGACGTGAGTCTGAGTGAACTCCGGGAGATGGTGATGGACAGGGAGGCCTGGCGTGCTGTGATTCATGGGGTTGCAAAGAGTCGGACACGATTGAGCGACTGAACTTGACTGAGAACTAGGCTTAGGGGAGGCTGGGACCATTTAACATTGCTTCCTTGCTGTGACTGTAAGCTGCTTGGCACAGGGCAGTCCTGCAATTAACAGAAAGATCATTTCCACCAGGGACTGCTGAGGGCAGTTACCCACCTCTCTGTGTCTGAGAACAGTAGTTTTCCTGTTGTGTTCAGTTCCAGGGATTTCCAAGAGCTCCTTATGAGTCTGGACCAAGAGTAGAGCAAGCAAACATAATCAGAATGATCACAATACAGGTTTCATATCCTTTTAAAAAATATTTATTTTTATTTATTTGCGTGGCTGTGCTGGGTCGTGGTTGCATTGTGAGAGGCAGGATCTTTAGTTGCGATGTGCAAACTCTTAGCTCCCTGACCGGGGATTGAACCCAGGCCCCCTGCACTGGGAGCGCAGAGGCCTAGCCGTCAACCACCAGGGAAGTTCTGAGGTTTCATACAATTTTAAGTGAGGCTTTATAGTGTTTAGGAAGGAGTGCGTGCTTTGAGGTGCTCCCACCAAGGGCTGCTCATGACAAGGGCTTTAGTGGGTCACCCAGTGAGGGGCGGGGAGCGCTTTCTTTTTTAGAGTGTCTGTGTTGTTTTTGGTTGCGCTGGCTCTTGGTCGCTTTCTCTCGGTGCTGGGAGCAGAAGCTGCTCTCTCGTTGCGGTGCTCGGGCTTCTCGCTGTGGTTGCTCCCTTTGGTGCAGGGGCTCTAGACAGGAGAGCCCACTCTGTGTGGGATCTGCAGGTGCAGAGGGCAGTGAGTCTTTTTTGTTCGTTCTTGTTCCTGTTGGTGGCCCAGGATCGCACCTTTCCTGTAAACGGATCACAGAATCTTAGTGTTACCACCTGGTTAATAACCGTAACTCCGTTTGGGTTTCGCCCTCCCATTTTCCATAATTACCTATCTGATCTGAGAAAAATGCAAAAGGAATAATATTTTCTTGTCTCTGCAGTGATGAGCAGGTAACTCAGAAAAATGCAGACAGCTTCTTAGCTTTGATTGAGCCCATAAATCACTCAAGGAAAACTGCCTGGAGGAAGAAGAGCTCTCAGAGGGCAGTGGACTCCTGGATGAGGGCTGCCCCACCTGCCTCGCCTGTGGCTGTGACCCTCCGCTGGTGGCTCTAGCAGCAGCCCGAGTTTAGGCTTTTCCCTTGTGGTTCGTGTGACCTTGTGTTCCCAATATTTACCAAATATTTGAAATAGTTTTCCCCAAAATTTCCTCCTTCATTTCCCCCAGGGTGCACATTCAGACCATAAAAGGCTCTTTTGAGATAAATGTTAAAATTTCACAAATGATAGTGTCTCTTAATGATAGCTTTTTAGACTTAGATTTACTGGGGCTTAGAGTAGTTTAATGATAGCCTAAGGTTTTCTAAATCTTTGATATTTTCCAGTTGCTTCCGTTGATAATCCATCTTGATGGAGAAGTCTTTACAGCCTGGATTTATTTCCTTAACCTCAGTAGTTATTAATCAAGCAACTATTTCTTGCAATGACCTTTTTCTATGCAGTGAAGGATACCAAATAAGAGAAGGGAATTGATCAGATATCGTCGCTGCTTTGTAGAATCACAAGGATATAGGGGCCGGCAAACTCACTCCATCTGGGTGGGCTTGGGGAAGGTTTGTGGAGGCTGTGGCATTTGAACTTGGTGTTGTTTTATTGGATGGAAACAGGAGGAAGGGTAAGGGTTTGGAAGGGCGTTTAAAATGATGGAGATTGGGACTTCACTGGCAGTCCAGTGGGTGAGACTTCAAGCTTCCAGTGCAGGGGCACGAGTTTGATCCCTGGTCGGGGAACTGAGACCCCATGTGCTGCAGCCAAAACAGTAAAGTCACCTAACAAAACAATTAAATAGTGGAAGTAGCTTGAGTGAAGGCTTGGAAGTGAAAAAGCACTTGGCATTTGTTGGGGGAAGGGGTGTGATGAGATGTTCTGTGTGTGGGGGGGGGTGTCATAGTCTTAGGGGGAGAAGCTGCAACAGAAAGTGGGGTCTTTATCAGAATCCATGCGTGTGGTCAGTACTGTCCTACCCTGTAGGCGCCGACAATGTTCTGTTTTGAGCAGAACTCAAATGTTTGTTATTATAAAACAAAAATCAAGATGCAGTATATAGGGAAGTTAAGGACACAGGATTTTGAAGCTGGGTTGCCTGGATCTGAATCCTTCATTGCTGTGTGACCTGTGGCAAGTTACTCAGTCTCCCTGAGGCCTCAGTTTCCTCACATGTAACATGGGGATAATAGTACTGGCTTAAAAGTTTATTGCAAGTTTTTGGAAAAGGAAATGGCAACTCACTCCAGTATCCTTGCCTGGAAAATTCCATGGACAGAGGAGCCTGGCGGGCTACAGGCCATGGGGTCACAGAGTCGGACACGACTGAGTGACTTACACACGTGTAAGTCATTTCTGACAGGGCCTGGCCTTGTAGTAGAATGGTGCACAGTATTAGCAGCTGTAATTGCAGTGTTAGTAGTAGTGATTAGTATTTGGGTATAACGTGCAGTGTGACTTTTTTCCTCTGAGAAAGAGATTAGATTAGCCTTTCTGTAGATGATAGCCTGTGTAGTTTTGCATTAGTGAAATTGTAGCATCCTTGGCCTCTAAGTGCATGAAGGCTCCTTTGGATTTTGTATTCACTAGAAGAAAGAACGTCTGTCTTGAGAACCTGAGTCCTTTGCACTGCGGTTGTCTAGCTACTGACTGGCTTCCTGGGACGGAGGTGATTTTGTGAAGGTCAGTTGGTTGTGTAGCTTGTCATTTGTGTGTGTGCAGTGGAATTATAAGAGAATGACATTGTGTGTATCTGTAGAGTGTTTTGGTTACAAGTAACAAAAGCTGACTTGGGCTAATTTGAGCATCAGATAATTTATGCGAAGGCTGCTGAGAATGCCTAGACCGGCTGGAAGGCTGGCACCTAGCTTGAGAGAAGGCAGAACCAAGTGGCCTGGGCGTCCAGATGACAAGCATTTCACAGGCAAACAGCCTGGGCGGTGTAGCCATGGCCAGTGTCTCTGTGACTCAGGACATCCTCCTTCCAACCCTGACATCTCCTCGTGCCCTGTTATGATAGCAAAAAGCTGCAGACAGTTTATATGCCTGACGATGAGGGTCAGAATACATTTTAGAACAGCCATGTAATGGGATGCACTGCAGCCCTTAAACATTTCATAGTAGAATATTTAGTGGCATGGAAACTGTTCACAGATCCTGGTAAGTGAAAATGGCAGGTAGCAAAACTCTATAGGTAGGATAATTATATTTAAAAATTCAGTGAAGTAGCTGCTATTATTATTCCTATTTGACACACAGATACTGAGTTCCTAAGTTTGCTCAAGGTCACAGGGCTAATAAAGGGAAGAGGCAGGATTCAAACCTGGGAGTTCAGAACCAGGCACTTAGCCACTTTTATCGCATGCTCTGACAAAGATACACTCTCATTGAAAGCAGTCACGGGGTTATGGCCAGGTGGTGAGGTTATGGGTGGTTTTATTACTTGCTCTGACTTCTGCATGAGCATATATTACTTCTGTAGTGACCAAACTGGCTCTGAGGTTACTGTAAAAATGTAAAATTTTAGATTTTTCTTCCAGTTACATGTCCAGAGATACCCACTGCAAATATGTTAAGTATGTAACAAGAAATCTCAAAAGTTATCTCCATCAATATATGAATTCCCTTCTTGAATTTGTGTGTGTCATACAGTATGTGTTTACCATTAATGGAACAAATGATTACCATCATCACAACCAGAAAATGTTACTGGGATTTTAAACTCAGTGTTGCTGCATTTTCAGGATTATATCAAAGCACTGATAACACAGCTTGTGTTTTAAATGGAAGATTTAAATCTGTGAAGCTTTTTAAGATTTATGTTTGTCATGTCTCGGCACGAGTTTCTCATTTGTAGTCTGGTTATGAAAAGACTCTGGTTTCCATATGTATATTTAAAATACTCTTGAGTCATGGATTCAAATGAGTAATAGACATTATATCCATATCAGATTTCTGCTTTGTCATACCTTAACTTGAAGGCCATGCATTTATTTTGGTACTTGGAATAGCAAACATTGAATTGGCAAAAATAAGATTAGTTTTAAGTATTCTTCCCTGTGTATTTTATTACTTTCCAAAAATCTGTTGGAATGAAAGTTGATATTCTGTTTCACAGGAAGTAAGGGAAGGGGGCCCATGGGTATATGCACAAAGGCATATATATATAATACATATATATACACACATACATACACACATATATATATATAGTGCTGGGTGGTATGTTCATGGTTGTTAGAAAATTAAAAACAAAACATTTCCTGTTTCCTCATCCTTTTCAGCAAGTCTCAACTCAAATATCAAAGCACATTGAATGTGAGAGGTCATTATATGCAGTACTAAAAAGAAAATGTTGCAAATTATTTATATTTATTTATACTATTGGAGGAGAGACTTGTTTGAGTATAGGTTTTTTTTTTTAAAATCATGTAGTATTCTGAGTTATAATTAAAAAGTATAAGTAAAGTGGATGAAAGAATCCCTAAAACAACCTCACATTCAGGTTGATTCTGAGTCAGCTGACCCAGAATCAACAATATTTGTGTCTTTCTACACTAGGCCATAACGAGAGTTGGCAATGCAACTGTTTTGGAAGAGTGGTCCACTCTTTCTCTTATTTATTTGAAATAGCGTTGATTTATACTGTGTTGTGCGGGACAAATTTTTAAATAGGAGAATTGTTTGCTATAGACAGTGGAAGCTGTCTGCCTATCCTATCCCCCTCCCCGCCTTCCCCTGCTATTAACTGATAAGATAGCTGCTGATTCCAGAGTTAGGAGCGGGAGCCTGCAGGTTTCACTCTAGGCCTGTGGCCACATTTATTGCCGTCATTTTATCTTCTTCATATTCCATTGTCGTGGGATCATACTAATGTTTCTAATTTGTTTTTCAAATTAGAAACATCTATTTGGAAGGAGATCTAGCAACTTCATTTTATTTTATTCTCTGTTAAAATTTCTATTTAAAAAATTTAATAAGAGGAGAGCGAAAAAGTTGGCTCGAGGCTCAACATTCAGAAAACAAAGATCATGGCATCCGGTCCCATCACTTCATGGGAAATAGATGGGGAAACGGTAGAAACAGTGTCAGACTTTATTTTTTGGGGCTTCAAAATCACTGCAGATGGTGACTGCAGCCATGAAATTAAAAGACGATTACTCCTTAGAAGGAAAGTTATGACCAACCCAGATAGTATATTCAAAAGCAGAGACATTACTTTGCCGACTAAGGTACGTCTGGTCAAGGCTATGGTTTTTCCTGTGGTCATGTATGGATTTGAGAGTTGGACTGTGAAGAAGGCTGAGCGCCGAAGAATTGCTGCTTTTGAACTGTGGTGTTGGAGAAGACTCTTGTGAGTCCCTTGGACTGCAAGGAGATCCAACCAATCCATTCTGAAGGAGATCAGCCCTGGTATTTCTTTGGAAGGAATGATGCTAAAGCTGCAACTCCAGTACTTTGGACACCTGATCCAAAGAGTTGACTCATTGGAAAAGACTCTGATGCTGGGAGAGATTGGGGGCAGGAGGAGAAGGGGACGACCCAGGATGAGATGGCTGGATGGCATCACGGACTCGATGGACGTGGGTCTGAGTGAACTCCGGGAGATAGTGATGGGCAGGGAGGCCTGGCTTGCTGCGATTCATGGGGTCACAAAGAGTCGGACACGACTGAGCGACTGAACTGAGCTGAATACTCTGTCTATGGTAATAAATAAATTAGAGAAGGAGTACCAAAGAGATTAGGCTGAAAAATTGACAATATCTCTGCCTTCCTTTCTCCACTCCCCAGAGTTGCTATTTTTGGTTCCTTTGGTTACTCCAGATAATACAAATATACTTCTCAGTGTCTACTTAACTTTTGCAGAACAGTGTAGTTACTATGTAAGAACTTTTCAGGTTTATATAGCTTCTGTTTGGAGACAGCATGACTGTTCTCCACCCACTTTTTTATTTAAAAATATCACCTCTTCTCCTAAGAGCAGAGTGTAGTCCCTGCTTCATTACTGAATTTCTGGCAACCTTTAAGTCTAGGTTTCTTTAACCAGTGAATCCAGGAATGTAACACCATTTCTGTCATATGGCATGCCTTTCTTGTAGTATTGACATGACTATAGAGTAGATGATTTATCTTTCAAAGCTCTTTAGAGACAGATGTATAGGATGGTAGTAATATACACAAAGAACTGAAAAATGCTGAGATGAATCCATTAAAACATTAGCAAGATTTTAGAATTAGATATAAAATTTCAAGTTACTGTTTATAGAAGATCTTATTTCGCCCAAATTTTGTGCAAATAAAAATTGTACAGCCATCACCAGGATCTTATTTTAGAACATTTTCATCACTCTAAAAAGAATGTAGATTTAAATGGGATTAAAAAAACGAGAATCCTAGTTCGTGTCTGTAAAAAGCAATTTATGATGCTTTATTAAAAATTTTCATTTTTGCTTTAATTTCCAGAATTCTGGGGGGTGGATCATAGAGGATCCTGCTGTGATGTATGTCAGAGAGTGTTTTGCCTATGTTCTCCTCTAGGAGTTTTATAGTTTCTGGTCTTACATTTAGATCTTTAATCCATTTTGAATTTATTTTTGTGTGTGGTGTTAGAAAGTGATCTAGTTTCATTCTTTTACAAGTTGTTGACCAATTTTCCCAGCACCACTTGTTAAAGAGATTGTCTTTACTCCATTGTATATTTTTGCCTCCTTTATCAAAGATAAGGTGTCCATAGGTGTGTGGGTTTATCTCTGGGCTTTCTATTTTGTTCCATTGATCTATATTTCTGTCTTTGTGCCAGTACCATACTGTCTTGATGACTGTGGCTTTGTAGTAGAGCTTGAAGTCAGGCAAGTTGATTCCTCCAGCTCCATTCTTCTTTCTCAAGATTGCTTTGGCTATTCGAGGTTTTTTGT
>SJYR01002675.1:252131-350089 GCA_006410655.1 Kobus ellipsiprymnus
TATATATAATATACATATATACACAAACACACACAATATACATATGTATATATAATATACATATATACACAAACACACACAATATACGTATGTATGTATAATATACATCACACACAATATACATATGTATATATAATATACATATACACACAACATACATATGTATATAATATATATACACAAACACACACAATATATGTATGTATATATAATATACATCACACACAATATACATATGTATATATAATATACATATACACACAAACACACACACCACATCTTTGCCCATTTATCTGTTGTGGACATTTAGGTTGCTTCCGTGTCTTGGCTGTTGTGAATCATGCACACTTGTTGGACTCACACTCTAGCTCAAAAAAAAAAAGAAACCACCTGCTTAACTATCACGGAAGGAGGTCAGCATGCAACAGGAAGAAAGGCCCAGTGGTAAAAGTTGCTATGTTGTGGTCTGGGAACGGTTAAGTAAACCATACTTGGTTGATAAAGCTGGTTAAGTAGATCAAGAGAAATTTTATTTTGTGTTTTGAACTCCAAAGGGAGCAGTCTGTAGAGAGTGGAGATCCTTGAGATATTATCAAAAAGGATTTTAATAATGTTTTAAGAATAATTTGAGTTTAAATCAACATGGGAAGCAGGGATTTCAGTTGTGACTCTTCCAATAATTTTGAAATCATTGTAGCAGTCTTTAGCTGGTTTGTTTAATGGGCAGGTCATTTGTCCATCTAAAATGGACTTGATCAACATTATAAAAGTAAACAAGTTTTTTTCTTTCCTTAGTTTAATATCCTGGCATTCAAACTTTGCTTCAGATGATTTAACTAATTGGTAAATAAATCATCAGTCTTAAACAGAGTCTTTGTGACACTGGCCTGCGGAAATGGACCCTGTAGTCTTTCCTACAGAGATAAACTCCTTTCATCTTGTACTTTTCCATTTATCTACTCAGTGGGGCTCTCTCTCTCTTTGTTTAGTAATACCTTTATTGAAGTAGAATTCACATATTATAAAATCCACTCATTTTTAGTGTATCATTCAGTGGTTTTTAGTATGTTCACAGAGCTATATAACCACCACCACAATTGCAGAACTTTTATCACCTCCAAAATAAACCCTGTATCCCTTAGCTGTCAGCCCTGGGTCCTCTCATTTCAACTTCCTTTGTAACCATTAATCTACTGAAAAGAGAATTGAAAACGATTCCTTATAAAATAGCATCAAAAACAGAAAAATAAATATTTGAAAACCATAAAACATTGAAAGAAACTGAAGACCTGAGTGAATGGAAAGACATCCATGCTTACGAATTGGATGTATCTGCACGTTTAGCAGTTCAGTTGCTCGGTCGTGTCCGACTCTGAGACCCCATGGACTGCAGCACGCCAGGCTTCCCTGTAGCATTGAGCCAGTCAACATCCCAGGAGGCTTTATTTGGGGAATTTACGGAGTTTTATCTTCAGATTCATATGGAAATGCAAGAGATCTAGAATAACCAAAACAATCTTAAAAAATCAACAAAATTGGAGATTCACACTTCCTGATTTCAAAACTTACTAATACCAAGCCATGGTAGTCATTACAGACTGTCAAGGATAGAGGTATTTAAGGATAGAAGTATATAGATCAATGGGACAGAATTGAGAGTCAAGAATAAATCCTCATGTCTTCATTCAGTTGGTTTTCAGCAGTGATGTCGAGACAACTAGAAGAGGGAAAGAGAGGTCTTTGTGTCTCATGGTGCTGGTACAGATAAAAATACTCGGAGGCGAGGATGCAGAGAAATTGGAACTTTTACACATTGCTGTGGGAATGTAAAACTGGGCAGCGACTTTGGAAGACAATTTGGCAGTTCCTCAAAATGTTAAACATAGAGTTACCATATGATCCAGTAATTCCAGTCCTCGGTGGATACCTAAGAGAACTGAAAACATGTTTCTACGTAAAACCTCGTCACATGAATATTCACGTATCACGCACAGTAGCCCAGATGTGGGAACAACTGAAATGTCTCTTTTCTGGTGAGCAGATTAAATGAAATATGATATATTCATATAACTGAGTATTATTTGGCAACAAAAAGGAATAAAGTATTGACACTTGCTACAATGTGAAAGAACCTTGAAATCATTATGCTAAATGAAAGAAACCAGTCGTAAAAGGCCACATACTGCATGACCCTGTACGTGAGGTGTCCGCTGTAGGCAAACATCAATACAAATACAAACAGAGGCAGAAAGTAGATTAGTGGTTGCCAGAGGCTAGGACAGGGGTGAAGGGGTGTGTAACCACTAATGGTACAATCTCTTTGGGAGATTACGAAAATGTTGTGAAATTAAGTGGTGGTGATGGTTGTACAACTCTGAATATATTAAAAACCACTGAAATGTATTCATACTTTAAAAGCATGAGTTTTATGGGTTGTCAATTATATCTCAGCAAGTTGTTATATTTTAAAATGTATGCTTAATGAGGTATCACTGCTTTAAATTTTTCATTTTCTAGTTAGAAGTAGGATCTAGCAGAGTTAGTTCCCTTTTTATTTTTTTTAGTCATATTTGTTTGCTTTTACAAAAATATGTGTTTCTCTAGAGTATTCTGGCTTCCTTATGTTTATGTCAACTTGTCACCGTAATTATACCTTTTGGAAACTGTATCAGGATGCGTGCAGTAGAGAGCTTGGGCTCTGGAGCCGGTCAGACGCAAGGGAGAAATTTACAGGTTCCATGGGCTTGGGCAAGGGATTGAATCTCACCTGTCTTGGCCTCCTTATTTGTCGTGTTAAATAAGATATAATCTGTAAAGTGCTATTGATAGTGTTTGGCACAGAGTAAGCTCAATAAATATTAGCAATTGTTACTGTTAGTTTGCAGTTAATCATTATTCGATCTCCCTCTGTGTGTCTGCTCTTGCTCACTGCATCTGTAATTGTTCTGCCACACGAACTTATGTATATGTGTATTTTTGTTAATTACATGCCTAAGGGTGGAATGGCTGGGCGACGATTTTTTTAAAAAATTTAAAATGATCTTATGAATTCACTATTGGCCACACAGACTGAAAAGTTTTAATCTGGTGACAAATGGTCTCATTGCTGATGCTCAGTTGTTTGAATGAAGGAGCGTAATCCAGGGAGCTCTGTGCTTTTCATTCATGGATAAATCAAGCTCTCATCTCCATCACTGGCTTACCAAGGTCACCTTGAGCAAGTTGTTCAATCTCCTTTTCTTCTATTTTTCTTGACTAAACTGAGCATAATAATTTCACTCCGACTAATGCTGTGATGTGAATAGTGATTAGCTCCACAATTATAGGCGATTTTGTGATAAAACTGTGCCAAATAATACCTTCACTTCAGTGCTATAGAAAGTATTACTATAAAATGATATATAGGAGAGAAACGTATGGGACTTGGTCTGAGAAGAGTGTGCGCTGTGGCTTTTTCTTGGCTGTTGTGGGGATATTTGCTAAGGCTTTGGCCCCCCCCTTGCAGTTTTCTGTTGACCTTTCTTTGCATCAAGTTAATAAAGCCTCAGATGTCAGCTCAGTAACTGAAAGGAAATGCGGACAGAACTTTCCCAGGCTATTATTACTTTTTCCTTGTCTATTTGTTTTAGGTCTGGACTGATTGTGAGGTTGTAGGAGAGCTTGCTTAATTCTAGCTTTCTTCCCACAACGTTCCTTCGTTTCCCTTTCACCCTCAGCAGTTACCACCTTGTTTAAAATGACTTAGCCAGCAGAGCACTGTTTGCATTTATCTCAATAGTTCTTGAGCAGTCAACTGGGTGGGGATGTTTGGCCTTACGGGAGGTTCTCCTCCTGGTTAACTCTGGATTTTCTCCTGTCAATGGAGTTCATTCACTTTCCTTCTAAGGTGAAGTTGCTCAGTTGTGTCCGACTCTTTGCAACCCCATGGACTGTAACCTACTAGGCTTCTCCATCCATGGGATTCTCCAGGCAAGAATACTGGAGTGGATTGCCATTTCCTTCTCCAGGGGTTCTTCCCGACCCAGGGATCGAACCCGGGTCTCCTGCATTGGAGGCAGACACTGTAACCTCTGAGCCACCAGGGAAAGGTGACAATCACATATCATTTACTTAATGACAAGCTTTTGGGGGTTAAAATTCATTTCCTTCCGGACAAAGGTGAGTTTTATTTTACATCATATAACCTTAGGAAAATAGTCTAAGCTTAGGAAGTCAATTTTAAGCAAGCGTTTAAAAGGAAACAAAAAAATTTACCTGACTTGCCTTAAAAGTCGAACCCTCAAGCCTGAGAAGTACCCTAGGCCAAGCACCTTTTTGATTTGGTTTTGTTCAGTCCTTCGCAGCATATTCTGAGCGTGGACAGGACTTGGCCTCTGGTGCATCGTCAGTGGATGATTGTTGAATGGATGAACGGGTGCCCTGCCCAGAGCCGCGGCATTTACTGCGGCTCTCGTTGGTCAAGCTGTGTGATCTTGCTAAGCCCCCATTTTCTCATTAGGAAAATAAACATGATAGTGACTGTCTCACGGGATTATGGTGTTGGACAAACATGGCCAGGCGTGTCAGACGCTTAGGGTAGTGCCTCATACCTTGTAAGCATCTGATACATTTTAGCTTCTGTTATTAGGTCTGTGAAAGGGAATTAGATTGTATTTGGAACGTTTCACAAAACAATGACAAAGTTTCCAAACCTCCCACTGTGATTCCATTGATAGATTTCATCGCGTGTTTTTGGCAGAGGCACTGGTCAGATGGTTGCTGGGGAGACAGTCTGCTTCCCAGGGTGTTTTTTTGGAAGCACCAGTAGTTAGTTCCTGGTTATAAAATCACTAGGAGCTTTTGAGGAGATGAGATACTACACATCAGGGCTGAAGTTTGGGAGTTTTATTTTAAGTTTTGGAGTTGAGTAAACGTTGTCACCACGTTATGGCTCTTGAATAAGGACGCTTGAAAACAGAAAGAAACATGTAGGGAGACAACATTGATACTAATAATCAACTGATCGATGAGGTGATTAATTTTGGAGTATAACTTTATTTAGATAAAGCATTCTCTAATGAAAACTTAAATTTTCCTCAGCTCTTCGCAAGGGAAAATGCTTCTACCTAGAAAATTCCCCTGATTCTTCTTGCTGTCTTAGTCCCACTCGAACAAGGTTGAAAAACATCTCATTTACTTTATTTAAGACAGAAATATGATCTGGAGATAGAAATTATTCTAAGTGACAGAGACCCTTAATGAACTATTTTTCTTATCTTCCAAGGCAAAGGTGCCTAGCCCTGTAATATTTGAGGGAGAAAAAAGGTCAAACCAACCATAGCTTTGGAAATTGCTTCCCGTGAGGCCTTTCTCCTCCACCCAGGAAGTCATCCTCCTGTAGGTTCTGTGGGAAAATGTAGGTGTCAAGGAAAGCAACGTTTTAAGATTAAAATTTTAAAATGTCTTAAAAATTTAAATTTAAAAAAATTGAAAAATGCCCCTCAGTTATAGATTTTCTTTGCATGTAATGGCTTCATTGGCCCACGGAAATCATCCCTTAAGATATTAAAAATGACTGTTCATGAAGGAGGGCTTTGTGCAAATATAGTGAAAGTCACTTAGATGTGTCCTACTCTTTGTGACCCTATGGACTATATAGTCCCTGGAATTCTCCAGGCCAGAATACTGGAGTGGGTTGCCATTCCCTTCTCCAGGGGATCGTCCGAACCCAGGGACTGAACCCAGGTCTCCCGCGTTGCAGGCGGATTCTTCACCAGCTGAGCCAGCAGGGCGGCCTGAGACAGTCGGGTTTACTACTGCAGTGTTCTGTGTTGTGCTGAGTTACTTAGTCGAGTCCGACGCTTTGGGACCCCATGGGCTGTAGCCTGCCGTGCTCCTGTGTCCGTGGGGATTCTCTCGGCCAGAATACTAGAGTGGGTAGCCCGTCCCTTCTCCAGGGGGCTTCCCAAACCAGGAATCGGACTGGGGTCTCCTGCATCGCAGGTGGATTCTTTACAGCCTGAGCCCCCAGGGAAGCCCACACATAAAAAGTCCCAAATGTGCTCTGGACTTTTTGTCCTTGTTTAGTGGCTAAATCATGTCTGACTCTTGTGTGACCCCTGGACTTTGTTACTTGTTTTTTTTAACATGAACTATGTTTCTCCATCACTGTCAAACAAGCTCTGGCTGGGAACTGCAGGCAAACATTTTTATCTATAGTGCCAACCAGTAGACACTAATGAAACCTTGAGAAATAGCATAAACTCCTTCTGAAGAACACGATCTTTCAGAGAGTGGGTGAATCCCACAAATAGTGGGGGAAATCCACAAATAGTATTTTGGGGACCCTACGCGTCCGTCAGGGAGCTGTAGAGAAGCTTGACTCACTAACTGAATGTTAGCAAAACACGCCTCTCTGTGTACTTTCAGAAGCTAAGTGAACATTATGTAGTTTGTTCTTTCTTTACCCCCCAAATTAGGAAACTATGGCATATGATTAGGAAATTACTGGATTTAGACATGATTGTCCTCAGTAGAGGGCACCTCAGAGTTGAAGAGAACACGCAGAGTATACTCTGAAAAAATCAACTGCTTTTTCTTGAAAGAGTAATTGTCTCTTTTGTTCATTGTTGTAGTTCCAGAATTTTACTTAAAATTGGTACATGTCTTTACAATGATCCAGACAGAGTGAGATTTTAAGTGCAATAAGTTATCTCTTATTTCATAGAGTGGACAAACAGAATTCTACTACAGGATCACAAAATTTTTCTGCTCAGTTCAGTTCAGTTGTTCAGTCGTGCCTGACTCTTTGCGACCCCATGAATCACAGCACGCCAGGCCTCCCTGTCCATCACCAACTCCCGGCGTTCACTCAGACTCACATCCATAGAGTCTGTGATGCCATCCAGCCATCTCATCCTCTGTCATCCCCTTCTTCTGCCCCAATCCCTCCCAGCATCAGAGTCTTTTCCAATGAGTCAACTCTTCGCATGAGGTGGCCAAAGTACTGGAGTTTCAGCTTTAGCATCATTCCTTCCAAAGAAATCCCAGAGCTGATCTCCTTCAGAATGGACTGGTTGGATCTCCTTGCAGTCCAAGGGACTCTCAAGAGTCTTCTCCAACACCACAGTTCAAACGCATCAATTCTTCGGCGCTCAGCCTTCTTCACAGTCCAACTCTCAAATCCATACATGACCACAGGAAAAACCATAGCCTTGACTAGACAGACCTTAGTCGGCAAAGTAATGTCTCTGCTTTTGAATATGCTATCTAGGTTGGTCATAACTTTCCTTCTAAGGAGTAAGCGTCTTTTAATCTCATGGCTGCAGTCACCATCTGCAGTGATTATGGAGCCCCCAAAAATAAAGTCTGACACTGCTTCCACTGTTTCCCCATCTATTTCCCATGAAGTGATGGGACCAGATGCCATGATCTTAGTTTTCTGAATGTTGAACTTTAAGCCAACTTTTTCACTCTCTTCTTTTACTTTCATAAAGAGGCTTTTGAGTTCCTCTTCACTTTCTGCCATAAGGGTGGTGTCATCTGCATATCTGAGGTTATTGATATTTCTCCTGGCAATCTTGATTCCAGCTTGTGCTTCTTCCAGCCCAGCGTAAATCAAATGCCCCTAACTAAATTAGATTCATAGTGATCGTAAATGATCTTTGCCAAAATCGAGGCAAAATTCTCCTTGTGCTGACGATATTGAAGCCCTTGCCACTTCTTGAGGTAACCAAATTCCACTGGAATGAGCCTTAAATGAGAACATCGTTGGTCTTCCATGCTCCCAAAGCCAGAGCTTGGGTTCAGTCCCTGGTCAGCGAAC
This sequence comes from Kobus ellipsiprymnus, assembly GCA_006410655.1. Lineage (NCBI taxonomy): Eukaryota > Metazoa > Chordata > Mammalia > Artiodactyla > Bovidae > Kobus > Kobus ellipsiprymnus. Next base: position 259,936 of record SJYR01002675.1, read on the forward strand.
AGGAGTCTACATGCTGCAGGTGGGAACTAGCACAGCCGAGGAGATAAATAGATACTTAAAAAAAACTACTTGTCTGTGCAAAAGAACAAGGATTAATCTTTTTGAGATGTTACCAGAATTCTTCCAGTCAGAAGCAGTCCAGCATCAGCACCTTGGAAAAACAAGGAAGTGGAAGGAACAGTACCTCCCAGGCTCATTTGAAGAGCACTGAAAAGATGGGAGGTTTACAGTTATTATGAGACAAGTAATCACCTGTACCCAAGTAACTGTTAGAAAGTGCACTGGAAAACCATAGAAGAACAGATATCTTGGATGATTGTTTTTAAAAATGCCATGAAAGGCACTCTCCCCTTCATCACAGTCACAAAACCCAAGACACATAAGAGTAACCCCTATTAGAAATGTGGAAAATGTTACTTAAAGGCATTTAAAGAAGAATTTAATAACATAATTTAATATATGCTGCTCTCAAGAATGGGAATACTTAATACTGTAAAGCAGTAAATTCCCCTCAAATTTATTTATGAATTTTTTGAAAACTTGCTCAAAGTAATTCTAAAGTTAAATGGGAAAAAAGGAAGTATGTGAGACCAGCCAGGAAAATGCTATTAAAAAACAAAGGATAACAATGAGATTTTGGAGGGATGCATTTCCTATTTACACATTTGCAAGTTTTCATTTTTTGTAAGTACTTTTGTCCTTACTTTTAAATTAGAGAAACAAGTAATGAAGCACTAACTAGAGCTGTAATAAATTATGGTCCAGCCACAAAAAAGGCTGAAGAGTGTGTGTGTGTGTGTGTGTGTGTGTGTGTGTGTGTGTGTGTGTGTGTGTGTCTCCATTGAAAGAAAGGGTGTAAAGATTATACTGAAGAGGAAATGCATGTTTCTGTATAGTTGGTAGTATTTTTGCATTATCAGGAGATTCTGTAAACAACTGTATGCCAATAAATCGGTAACTTAAGTGAAATAGACAAATTGCTAGAAAGACACCAACTACCAAGGCTGATTTGAGAAGTGGAAAATGTTACTGGACTTGTGAAGAGATTATGGATTAGTGACTGGAAACACTTTCTACAAAGAAAAGCCCTGGCCTGGCTGGCTCACAGCACACATTAAAAGGTCCCGCTATGCACCATAACCAGGTGGCCTTTAGCTCAGAATGCAGTGTTGGTTTCGCGTTGGAAGTCAATTCATGTAAAACAGCATTATCAGTAGGTGCAGGATAGCAGTCAGGCATCCCAACAGGTACAGAAAAAGACGCAGACCTAGAGAACAGATTTGTGGACACAGTGGGAAGGAGAGGGTGGGCCGAATGGAGAGAGTTGCATGGAAACATACACATTACCATGTGTAAAACAGATGATGGCCAGTGGGAATTTTCTGCGTGACTCAGGGAGCTCTGCCTAGAGGGGTGGGAGGGAGCTTCACGAGGGAGGGGGCGTATGTGTACCTGTGGCTGAGTCGTGTTGATGTATGGCAGAAACTAATACAATACTGTAAAGCAATCATCCTTCAATTAAAAAAGTAAAAAAAAAAAAATGTTCAGCCAGTCACGAAATACCACATGCTCTGTGATTCCGTTTATGTGAACTATCCATTCTAGGCCCATCCAGAGATGTAAAGCAGATTGGCGGCGGCTGTGACTGGTGGGGTTTGCGGTTAATAATGAGTGGCCGCTAATAGGTGCAGGGTTTCTTTTATGGGATGATGAAAATGTTCTCAATTGATGTGCTGATGGTTGTACAGCTCAGTGAGTATACTAAAAACCGATAAATTATACACTTCACTTGGATGAATTGTATAGGAATTTTATCTTGATAAAGTTGTTGTATAAAATATACTAAAAGTTGGCAGAGCCGTGTGTCATGAATTTCCTGCCGCTGAAACAGTCGCTGACCTATCACCTGCGCATTGCCTTAGTAGCGATCGGTGTGCTCTGTCTCCTCAGCTGTGTCCGACTCTCTGCGACCCTGTGGACTGTAGCCCGACAGGCTCCTCTGTATGTTTTTGTCAAATAAGGTCGCAGTAAAACACTGTATTCTTAAAAATCGGGATGCTATGGTTTACACAGTAAGATATCGTTGTGGTCAGCAGCCAGCCACTGAAGCCCCGTGGATGCAGATTTGGTCAGCACTGTCCCGGAATCCGCTACACCTGCTGCTCTTGGTTACGCAGCAAAGTGTGGGCTTCCATACGTGGAGGTGCTATGTAAAAACCGGTATGTAGGAAGAACATTCGTTCAGCCAAACATGAGGTTAAGACAACTTGGTGTTGGGAAAAAATTTGGAGTACTGTCAGACAACTTTAAAGGAAAAAGAATTGTTCTTGTAGATGATTCAGTTGTGGGAGGCAATACCATCCCACCCATAATCAAGTTACTCAAAGAATCTGGTGCAAAAGAGGTACATATTCGCGTAGCTTCACCACCAATTAGATATCCATGCTTCATGGGAATAAACATACCAACAAAAGGAGAGCTTATTGGCAATAAACCAGAATTTGAGCATATTTCAGATTATCTAGGAGCAAACTGTTGTGTGTCTGTCAGGAGAAGGACTGGTTTCAACTGTACAAGAAAGAATAACACTGAAAAAACAGAGAGGGAAAAGCAAGACATTATGGTTCAAGAAAATGGGAATGGTCTGGAATGTTTTGAAAACAATGGTCATTGTACAAAGGAAGATATTATGATTCAAGAAAATGAGAATGGTCTGGAATGTTTCAAAAAGAATGATCATTGTACAGCTTGTCTGACTGGAAAATACCGTGTGGAATTGGAATGGTAGCTGCCAGGGGCAGACCTCATATTTCAGGACACAAAAGTTGGGGAAGAAGTTGTAGTGGTTATACCTTCATTTACTGTTACTTTAGGTACAGTGCGAAATGCCACATGTTTGTAAATTCTGAGATTTGTTTTTCTGAAAAGGATACCAAATTGCTATGATTTATTCAGTAATCCTGGATAAATACTTTGGTATTATGTAGGAACTTGGATGATCCTTTCAGTTTTATTCAGTACTGTTATTTTTTAGAGATCATGTACATTTCAGATCATCAGCAGTAATGTAGCAGATAGGTGAATTTCTGTTTTAGAGAGGATTGCCAGGTATCATACTCTCACAGGTTCTTAGGAAATTTTGTGGAATGTTTAAGAGTTACTGAAATTCACTTATGGAATATTTTCATGGAGAAGGAAATGGCAACCCACTCCAGTGTTCTTGCCTGGACAATCCCAGGGACGGGGGAGCCTGGTGGGCTGCCGTCTGGGGGTCGCGCAGAGCAGGACACGAGAAGCGGCTTGGCTTGGCTTCTGCGTGCGTGGTGCGTCGGTGCATCGCCCTTCATGCCACAGCTTAATCTGTGGTGGGTCTGGTGGCACAGTTCCTCACCAGCTGCGCACGCCTGTTGTTGCTCCTTCACTCAGTCGTGGCCGACTCTTTGCGACCCCGTGGACTGCAGCACACCAGGCCTCCCTGTCCATCACCAGCTCCCGGAGCTTACTCAAACTCATGTTCATCAAGTTGGTGATGCCATCCAGCCATCTCATCCTCTCTCGTCCCCTTCTCCTCCTGCCTTCAATTTCCCCCAACATCCAGGTCTTTTCTAGTGAGTTGGCCCTACGCATCAGGTGGCCAGAGTATTGGAGCTTCAACTTTAGCATCAGTCCCTCCAATGAATATTCAGGACTGATTTCCTTTAGGATTGACTGGTTTGATCTCCTGGCAGTCCAAGGGACTTTCAAGAGTCTTTTCCAGCACCATAGCTCAAAAGCATCAATTCTTTGGCTCTCAGCCTTCTTTATAGTCCAACTCTCACATCCATACATGACTACTGGAAAAACCATAGCTTTGACTAGATGGACCTTTGTTGGCAAAGTAATGTCTCTGCTTTTTAATATGCTGTCTGGGTTTATCATAGCTTTTCTTCCAAGGAGCAAGTGTCTTAATCTCGTAGCTGCAGTCGCCATCTGCAGTGATTTTGGAGCCCAAGAAAATAAAGTTTGTTACTGTTTCCATTGTTTCCCCATCTATTTGCCATGAAGTGATGGGATCGGATGTCGTGATCTTTGATTTTTGAACGTTGATTTTTAAGCCAACTGTTTAACTTTCTTCTTTGACCTTCATCAAGAGGCTCTTTAGTCCTTCTTCACTTTCTGCCATAATGGTGGTGTCATCTGCATATCTGAGGTTATTGAGATTTCTCCCGGCCATCTTGATTCTGGCTTGTGCTTCATCCAGCCCGGCATTTTGCATGATGTGCTCTGCGTAGAAGTTAAATAAGCAGGGTGACAGTATACAGCCCTGAAGTACTCCTTCCCAATTTGGAGCCAGTCTGTTGTTCCCTGTCAGGTTCTGACTGTTGCTTCTTGATCTGCATATAGCTTTGTCAGGAGGCAGGTGGATAATATATTGTGTATTTTCCCTTCATATAATAGCTTTAATCATGGAATGGCTCTAGTGACAACATTTCTTACCCACCTCATTAATAAAATTGTAACAATGGGATTTATTGCATTCTTTCTGTATACCAACATTGTGCTAAATTCTTAGCAGGCATTTTATCATTTGTTTTTCACAACATTTAATGATGACCCCATATTTTCTGTCACTCTCCCGTTCTGCTCTCCAGCATACCAGAGCTTACGTTCATAAAATTGTGTTATTTAGTCACATATCAAAGATGCATGGCTCCTCTTATGCGCAGGTGCTCTGAAGATACAGACTGTAGGTCTTCATTTCAGCTGATGTTAATGTGATCCTGGCAGTTTTAAGAACACATTGATAAATCCACCCATGTATGTTTAAGAAAGATTTCAAGTTTAAACCATTTTGCATTTGTTACAGTTGATTTCTAACTGAAGGAGAAAACATTTTCTAGTTACTTGTCAGGTTTTTGTTTAATGTAACACTTAATTTGAAATACAATCAGTGGCAAAGATAATTTTGAGATTTTTGTTTTTTTCCTTCCCGATTGCAAATATAGGCTAGTGCCTCAGCCAGTTTGGGCCACTTAGCAAAATGCCATCGGCTGGCAGTTTACACAGCAAACATTTATTTCCCACCGGAGGCTGGAGAAGCCTAAGATGAGGAGGGGGGAGATTTGGTTCTAGGCGAAGGCCCTCTTGGTGGCTTGTAGATGGCCACCTCATGCATCCTCACATGGAGAGCCAAGTGAGGCCGTGTACCGTGGGCCCTTCTTTATAGAGGCAGGGACCCCCCATCCTGACAGCCCCACCCCCGTGACCCCAGCTAACCCCAAGCACTTCCCGAGGGCCCCACCTGTGGATACGTTCGCATCAGGGTCTGGGTGGGGTACAGTTCTGTCCATAGCGACTAACTATGGTGAAAATCTTGTCCATAAACGCTAACTCTTGCCTTTTTCGTTTGTTTGTTTTTAGTATTATGTGCCAAGAACCTTGCAAAGAAAGACTTCTTCAGTAAGTAAACACCCATTTTTGCTCTCTTACACTATTAATATTCTTCACATATTTCTGAAATTTAAAACACTGGGTGTATTCTCCTAAAAGAAAAGAATAGAAACCCATGGTTTGACAAACTTCATTTCCCAGTTGACTACGGCACAGAGGCTCCTTAGCTCCAAGGCACAGAATTTATAACTCAAGCAAAAAAAACTCTCTCTCATTCCCTATTCTGGCTACACCGTTTTCTCTGCCTTTCCATCCATTAATATATCGCTTTCTGCTGAAGTGTTCTCCACTCAAATACAGATGAGACATTTTTCTATAAAGTGTCTGAGTTTCAGTAAAACTGATAGTCAAATTTGATAAGTTAAATCACACTTGAAAAGTCATGTAATGAAAGGAATTGTAAAAATAAAAATAATAAATAGAGAGTCATTTTCTTATGAAAGGAATCGCTTTGTAAGAAGCTCACCTACTATAAAGCAGGTGCCCGCAGCAGGAAAATTTCCACACTCTTTCTGATCCTCACCAGAAGGCTGCTTGGTTCCTAAGTGGTGTATCATTCACACTCTCAGGTGAGGAAACTGAGGTTCACGGGCTTTATTCAAGGAGCTAAGAAGGTGCAGAGGGATGGATCCCATCCAGGCCTGTCTCTCAGACCTGATCTTATAAACCTGTCTAATTCACACTCCAGCATTTAAGAACTTACCTAATGAAAATTTGGTGAATACTGCTTCCAGAGATAAAATAGACAAAGACCAGCAGACACAATGTCTAAGTATTATTTTTTAGAAAGTACAGATACATTTATTTGTAGACACTTCTTCCTCCATTCAACTAGTAGTGATCTTCAGAAATGGAAATCTGAATTTAAGCCTGTTTTTAGAGTTTCATTTCTAGTGTCTAAGAATCTGAGGAGGATGTCATTCTGGGTTGCTTTTCTTGGAAGGTTTAATGGAAATAACTTATTTTGCTGATCGAAACTAACCTTAAATTTGAGAATGAAATATACCAGGATAGTTAGGTGATCTTAAAGCACCCTTTACCTGCAGGACCATGTTCTGTGTCGCATTGATAGACCTGTCATCTCACCCAGTGTGGCTGTCCCCTCTCCTCCAGGGCTCCCTGACCCTTTTGCAAAGATTGTTGTGGACGGATCTGGGCAGTGCCACTCAACGGACACTGTGAAGAACACATTGGACCCAAAGTGGAACCAGCACTACGACCTGTGAGTCGGATATCCTACAAGGCACTTGGGAATGATGGGAGAGGAGGTGTCTAGCTTGTAAGAGAAGCATTTTTTTTAGAAAGGGATTACCAGCTTCTTTCTGGTCACACACGTGGATGGCCGAAGACCCAGTGCCTACTTTTAGAATTCATACACTTGGGAGTTCTTGCATTGATTTCCATACATTGTTTATGGTTTGCTTCTGTTACTCTGATCTTCAAACATTCAGTCTCCTGGCCCTCTCTAACAGGAAAAGGGGGCTGCTGTTTTTTCAGCGAAACCATGAGCATAGTTGTAAAACACATGGTTTGAGATGCATTCTCGTCCATATTTATTACGTTGTTCTTGTTGTTTAGTCAGCAAATCCTGTCTGGACTTCATGGCTGCAGCCCGCCAGGCTCCTCTGTCCATGGGATTTCCTAGGCAACAATACTGGAGTGGGTTTCCATTTCCTTCTCCACGTATTAAACGAATATTTTAGACACACACACACACACATATATATGCTGATTTTAAAAATTTTGCTTAGATGGTAAAGAATCTGCCTGCAATGCAGGAGACCCAGGTTTGATCCCTGGGTCAGGAACATTCTCTGGGGAAGGGAATGGCTACCCATTCCAGTATTCTTGCTTGAAGAATTCCATGGGCAGAGGAGTCTGGCTGACTACAGTCCATGGGGGTCACAAAAAGTTGGACACTACTGAGCAACTAACACACACATATTTTTTGCAAGAGCAAATAAAGTTTGGTATGAGTGAATGTATATAAGCCCACACGCTGTTTGACCACTTCTTATATCCATTCATTACGTGGATTGCCCTTTGAAAAGTACTATTTTATATTCACCTCTGTTTTCATGTCCTTGCTAAGAAATTTTTGTCAGGTAGCGCTGAATGATTACTGCTTTGTTTTACCAACCACCACACCACAAATTGTGCTGGTTTTGAGGGGGTTTTTAGTAGCTGGATCCTGAGGCCCATTTTCAATTACACTGTGGCACCGGAGGTGGTCTGGAAAGCGGTTGTCAGTCCAAGTCCTGGAAGCCCGCTCGTGGCTGACCTGCCCTGAGAGGCAGGGGTCTCCTGTCTGAGCTCTGCTCTTTGGTGTGCTTTGGGTGGACGGCGGGTTTGGAAGGAGTCCTTTCCTGCAGGCTGGTTATTGTCTATGCAGCCTGATTGGTGGAGCTTATGAATCCTGCCGTCATCTCTGAAACTATTAAGATCTAGTAAACCCCTGTTACAAGGTCATCATCAGCATGTGGTTATCTCCATGTGCTGCTCACATAATCAGCTGTAGCCCTTTTGCCACCCGTTGAAGTCGGTAGACAGTCGTCGAGTGCCTGTGCTTGTGCGTATAGAGCCAATGTTATTTTCAGAGAGTTCTTCTGGACGAACAAGTCAGCCAGATGGAATCTCAATGGGCTGTTGTAATACAGAAACGCAATTGAAGATGAATTTGCACTTTGGTTTCAGATATGTTGGAAAAACGGATTCTATAACCATCAGCGTGTGGAACCACAAGAAGGTTCACAAGAAGCAGGGAGCCGGCTTCCTGGGGTGTGTGCGGCTGCTCTCCAACGCCGTCAGCAGATTAAAAGACACTGGCTGTAAGAGCCCGACGCTTTTCTGCCTCTTAATGCCCTGAGGAAGGCTCATGAGCCATCGTTTTGTTTATTATTATTTTTGAATACTGAATACAGAATTCCTGCCCTCCTCCCTAGTTAACATTCCCCAGGTTAAGTTTTGAATTGTTTGTTTGCAGACCAGCGTTTGGATCTGTGCAAACTAAACCCCTCAGATACTGATGCAGTTCGTGGCCAAATAGTGGGTAAGAACTTTCTCATCTCTAAAGAGATAACTTTTACCGAACTTAACATCCAGCTCTTCATCACAGAGAAAACACACACAGCCACTGCCCCACGGTGATGTACGCGAAGGACAAGCCACATTCGGGGGCCATCTCTGCAGTACGAAAAAGTTTCACCTTGTGTGGTTTCTGTTACTTTATCTGATTCCCTTCATTTAGTCGTTCAAGGTGGGGTTAAAGTGACGGAGGTACACAAAGATGCAGGGTTGTAACTTTTGATGTAATTTTAGTCCTCACACTTGTCCCGCTACCCAAGCGCAGGTGCTAAACATGCTGGCCGCGCATGCCCGAGCTGAGACAGCTGCGCAGGAAGACCAGTCCATGTGTAGGCGGCAGCGGGATTTCTGAAGACTTCCGTGTCCTGTGATTTTACAGAAGACTGACTGACTTAGAATGAAGACACGCAACATGCCAATGTTACGAAGTGTTGACTAAACATATTCTGCTGGAAGTTAATTTGTTGGTTAAGCAGTTCATCCTATTATCCACCCCATTCTTAACAGCATTTCAGAGTAACTCAGATATTGACCCTGCATTGTAGGGAATCCAAAAAAAAAAAAAAACCCCATAGTATTTCAGTAGCACACAGAGTGACTTATGACCCCAAATCTTTTAGGTCTTGTCTTATGTAGAACTTGTTGTCGTTCAGTTGCTGAGTTGTGTCTGACTCTGCAACTTCAAGGACTACAGCACGCCAGGCTTTCTTGTCCTTCACTATCTTCCAAAGTTTGCTCAAACTCATGTCCGTTAGGTCAGTGATGCCACCCAACCATCTCATCCTGTGCTGCCCTCTCTCCTCTTGTCCTCAATCTTTCCTAGCGTCAGGGTCTTTTCCAGTGAGTCAGCTATGTAGATCTGACCCAGGATAAATGAACAGTGAGTATCCATCCTGCAGACTCTCCTGATGACAGAGTTCTCACTCTCTACCTGTTTGTGATGTCTCCTTTTCTTTGTGGAGAGACGTGCAGGGCAAAACCAGTATCTGGAAGCAGCTTCATCCGTGTCTTTGTTGGTTGTATTAGGGACGGAGAGTAGATACACAGACGCATCTAGACTGCAAAGAGTGCTGTCTGTGTCCTTATCCAGCATAAGTCAGAATCTTTTAAAAACAAGATAACTTGGAAAAAGTGAATATTGTGTTATTTTTACGGCGAGCATGGAAAACACAGCACCTCCTTCTGCTCCACGTTCACGGGGAAGGGTCCGGGTGGTGTGCGGGTGTGGGCCACTGAGTGAAATGTCTCATACTTGAAAGCATAGGCGTGTGTAACGTGAGTGCGGAGACAGACGCCTACCTTTTAAAAATCATATGATGTATAAATTGTACATTTGTATTGGCTCACTATATTGCAGTTGTATAAAATATCCCTGGATTTTAATGCAAGATGTCCTTTTCTTTGCAGTCAGTTTACAGACACGAGACAGGATCGGCACCGGCGGCTCTGTGGTGGACTGCAGAGGCCTGCTGGAGAGCGAAGGGTGCGTGCCCCTGCCGCCGGCGCTCGCGCTGCAGGAGAGCGTCCCTCATGCCTTTTCACTGCCTTGAGGGCCTGAGGTGCAGGGAGGGACTTTGGGGTACAACTGCGACCCAGTTTCCTGTCTGTAAAGGAAGCTGTCAAGACTAGTAGGGTCGTGCCCCAGAGACTTGGGGTCCAGTTACAGAAAGAAATAAGTTATAAAAAACCAAACCCCCAAAACTGTCAAGCGCTCTCGTTGGTCCCTATCATGATTTTTCGATCCCTGATGCATTAACTCTTGATGCCGTTAACAGTTGTTGACACCATCAGGAAAGAGAACCTGGCGTGAGCATAGGTCTTGGAGGCCCCAGGGACGGGAATGGGCTGCCCAGCCCCAGGGGACTATAACAAACCCCAGAGGTGGGGCTCCCTGTAGAGTGTGGCAGACCTAAGCCAGTGTCCTCAGCAAATACACTGCAAGGAGAAGAAGGGAGTAAAAAGGAAGGAAGAGAACCTGTAAATTTAATAAACAGGATTTACGAGACCCACCTACCAGATGCAGTGTGTGGGTCTTTTGGGATCCTGATTAATGAGAGAGTGGACTGGCGAAATTTGAATACTGACTGGCATTATGATGACCCATTTTTGGGATCATGCGAATGGTAAAAGGCCTTTCATTCAGAGATATGTGCCGAAATATCTAAGGATGAGATGGTAAAATGTGGGGATTGTTTTCCGAATAATCCAGTGGAGGGGGGAAGAGCTGGACACGTGGCCATGGGATGGTATAGGAGGTGGGTGAAGACTCCAGGGCGTTCACTGAACTAGTCCCTCTGTGTTTCTCTGAAATTTTCCAGCGTAAAATGTTTTTCAAAAGTACTTGCTTAAAAGGGAAAATAGCCTATTAAGGTAAATTGTCTTCACAGTTGTTCAGGGAATGAGATTTGTGTTAAAAGTCACTTTTAAAGTCATTGTAATATTTGATGTAATCAGGAGTTCTGTTATAAAATGACAAGGCAATTGTAATGTTTGAATTTGATTCCAAGTCAAGAAAATTGAAATCTCCTTTTCTGAACTTCTTATAGTTCAAGGTTGGTGTTTTCCAACCATTCAGCTATCCCCAAGTTTGAATCCTGCCTTGGCCTCAGTGGCACTTAACACATGGCTACCTTAGGCCGTTGATTCTTCGCGAACAAGTTTGACTTCCCAGTGAAGAAGGGCAGGATGAATTTGATGAAACTAAGCCCGGGGGACATTCTGTGTTGTCTAAGAGAAGCAGAATAAACGGGTGTGAGAGCGCGGCGTGCACTGGCGTGCACTGGCGGCGCGTCCGTCTTCGGCGGTGTTGTCACGTGGGCTGTGCTCTCCCCCTTCCAGAACCGTGTATGAAGACTCCGGGCCTGGAAGGCCCCTCAGCTGCTTCATGGAGGAGCCAGCCCCGTACACGGATGGCCCCGGGGCCGCGGCCGGCGGGGGCAGCTGCAGGTTTGTGGAATCCCCGGGTCAAGACCAAAGACTTCAGGCCCAGCGACTGCGAAACCCTGAGGTGCGAGGGTCGCTGCAGACACCGCAGAACCGACCTCACGGCCACCAGTCGCCAGAGCTGCCCGAAGGCTACGGTGAGGGTGCGCGCCCGCCCTGCCAAGCGCGGCTGGCCACGGGTCCCTCTCCGGTTTCAGACCCTTCCGGCGCCGCGCTCCTGCCGGGGCCGCTGACGTGTGCAGAGCTCTGCCCCCCTGCGGCAGCGTGGTGCCTGAGAGTCCTGCCCCTCCTCACGCACCCGCCCTTGCTCCCAGCTCCTAGGGCAGCCCTTGTGTGAAGAATTCAGGCAAACGAGTGGCAAAGAGAGCCGAGCGGAGCGGGGCGGGGGTCTGGATGAAGCCCTTTGTAGCGCCCTGGGATTTGAACGTGGGAAGGACAGCCTTGGGTAGGAGCGATAAGCCGCACCCCTATCACGAAAGGTCAAACAGAAAACTGACAGCCGCAGAGGAAGTGCCTGAATGAGGGCGGATCCGGGATGGGGCAGATGAGGCCGGAAGTACGAGCTGTGGCAGGGGACGGGGGGAGGCAGGATGAGTCCCGAGGTGGCAGGCTGAGGGGTGTGGCCACCTCTCCAGGTGGGAACAGAAGTAAGATCTGTCCACACGCTGACCGCAGCAAGCCAGGCCCAAGTTCACTCCTGCCCTTCTCACCCTTCTCTCGGTCCTTTGAAAGACTGTGGGAAGGAAGCGGGGCCTCCGAGCTTACAGGATTGACCCCTTGGAGTGAGGGTCACTGACCATGTCCCCACTGTGTCGTGCAGAGCAGAGAACCACGGTACAGGGCCAGGTGTACTTCTTGCACACGCAGACGGGAGTCAGCACGTGGCACGACCCCAGGATACCCAGGTAGGCTTCCTGAGTGGCTCACCAGCAAGGCTGTGTTCCAGCAGTGCCTGGGCCCTCTGGCTCTGGGTGGTACAGCCCTTAGGGTATGGAGATGCAGGCTTAGAGGGTGGGATGTCGGAGGTCCTGACTCAGACTATCGGGGCCGGGGCCCGAGGTTGGGGGGCGGGGGCGGTCGTCCCAGCTCTGCTCCTCCCTCCCCCAAGCTGGTCAGCGGCTGCTGTAACACAATTGGGTCCTTTAGACAAAAGTTTAGAGAGCAATCCTGGGTCTTGAAATCAGGTTTCATAACTGGAAAAGACCCTTACCCTTAGATGAAATCAAATGTACTTACTCGGAAAACCTTCAAGATGTGGTTGCTCTCATTTTAAACTAAAAATGTTGCTGAATAAAATGATCTGATATCTGACCGGATGCTTTAAATAACTGGACTGGGGGAGTGAATGGGGAGCCCTGGAAGCAGGTTGGTGACGAGCTGGAAATTGTTGAAGCTGGTTATTCACTGTGGTCTCTCTTTTTTTTTATGTGCTTAAAATTCTCCATAATAAAAAGTTAAACAGGAAATATAAAGACTCTATCACCCTTTTTCTCTTCTACTTTACCATCCCTATTGCCTCAGTCCCTTGGGGACCATTCCTGGGGGAGATGAAGCTTTTCTATACGAATTCCTTCTACAAGGCCATACATCTGAGCCCAGGTCAGAGAGACCCCTGCCTCTCCCCTACCTGTAATGGAGTTAAGTTTCTTTTTTCTCTTTGCTCTGCTTTCTTTCCTTTTTTTTTCTTAGAAATTTTTTTTTGGTTTCAGAATAGCATTACTGCCTAATAATATTTTAGTAATGCTCATTTCCTTTTTGTTCATAATTTGTTTCATCTGAGAACAAGCTTCTTGCCTTTGATTTTCCAAATCTATGTTGAACTTACAATTCAGTGTCTATAATTAGAATGGAAGTATTACCTGCAAATGAATGAGCTATCTCCTTGGTACTCTCGGGAAGGAAGGTCAGGCTTTTGTGCTCATTAGAAAAGCATCTTGGTCAGTAATGCTTGCTCCCAGGTGACTGTGGATTGGGTTGAAATAATTAATCAAGAGGTTAGACTTAGAGCTACTTGCTTATTAACAAAAGTGACTCAAAAAATGAGACGGCCTTGTCCTGGCGCAGCTCTCTAGAATGGGAAGATTCCAGTGCATGTTCTTGTACCCCTGTCTGCTAGAGAAAACGTGTTTTCTGGGAGCTTTCCCACGGAGAGACCCTTCTGACCTTGAGCATCTCATTAACTTGTGACCCCAGAGAGGCCTTCCGGCAGCATTCAGATGCCCCTTACTATTGGGCTGGCCCCAAGTTCGACCGAGGTTCCCATTGCACCCTCTGGATGTGGTGTGTCGCTCCTCTTTGGTGGAGGGAATGGAATTCCCGGGTAGACCGTGCTCCCGGTCATGGCCACAGGCTCTGAGAGTTGCGATTTTATCTGTGAGGTTTCGCTGCCACTTGCACCACGGAGGCTGGGCCTCGGTGGGTGTTTGGTGTAAGCAGCACCTCGATTGGCCCGCGTAGCCCCTGGATAAGGGGGCGCCCCTGCTTCTCCTGCTGAAGTTTTGGTCTAAGGCCTCCACGCTCAGATGGACAAACCGCTGTGTGTCTTCCTTTCTGGTAGAGACCTTAACAGCGTGAACTGCGATGAACTTGGACCACTGCCGCCCGGTTGGGAAGTCCGCAGCACAGTTTCCGGGAGGATATATTTTGTAGATCATAATAACCGAACAACCCAGTTTACAGACCCACGGTTACACCACATCATGACGTAAGACTCTTACCGGCCCTTTGCTGGCCTCCGTACCGTTACAGTGCCGTGTTTCCTACTGGTATTTCCCTTCATGTGTCGACTGCCTTGTTGGTTAGCCGAGAATGAGCGTGAGCAAAATATGCTAATTACTGAGTGGTCAGTGATGTGTTTTAAACTCTCAAGCCAGCTGGGTGCAGTCCTGAAGGCCTGTGTCACAGCCAGCCTCTAGCTGAGTTGCAGCCTAGATCAAACCCCCGAGCTGGCGCAGCTTCATTCTCGGAGCTTCCACACGCATATCGGATAAGCCGCGTGGCCTCAGAGTGGGACAGCGCAGGGAGGTTTCCTTGGGGCCTGCTCACCACCGCGGGGGAGGGCTGGTCCAAAGCGCCCTTTGGCTTCCCTGACCGCCATTCCCAGGGGACTTGGGTCTGGGGAGGACCTTGGCTCCCACGCTCCACGTCCCAGGATAAGGGACGTGTGTCCCCAAACATGAGAGCCCGGAGGTGCTGGTCACTGAGCTGACGTAAGTCAGCAAAACGGACAGAACAGACAGCTGGTCCTGGGCCACCTCTGTCCCTGGACGTGCGCCTCCGGGAGGAGCCCTGGAGCTCCCCTGGATGAGAGGAGGAGGCACGGCCCCCGCCACGCTTCCCTGGGTTGCCCTTCTGCGTGTCACCTCCTCCACTGTCGTCTGGTTTCAGTGTTCCGGTCACCTCCATGCAGTTCTCAGCCCCGAGGCCCGAGGCCGGCACTAGACACCGATGAATGCTAGAAGCTTCTGTGTTTATTCATGGCAATGAGAATGTATGAGAGGCGGAGATGGGGGTCTCCTTTGTCATATCCTGGACACCTGTTGGGTTGGCCAGGAAGTTCATTTGGGCTTTCCGGTAACATCTGATGAAAAGGATGGCCTGAGGGTGGCCTCCTCGGTTTTCCCGTATCTGCGCACAGAGTTGTGTCCCCGGGGAAGCACTCTTGACCGGATGTGGGTGTCCTGACCTCTCTTCTCGGTCCCTTGGTGTGTGTGTGGGGCGGACACCACTGGCCGCTGCCCTTGGGGTGACCTCAGCACTTCTATTCTCCTCAAGTCACCAGTGCCAATTGAAGGAGCCCAGCCAGCCACCACCACCACCCAGCGAGGGCTCTGTGGAGGACGAGGAGCTGCCCGCCCAGAGGTACGAGAGAGATCTGGTCCAGAAACTGAAGGTCCTCAGACATGAGCTCTCCCTGCAGCAGCCCCAGGCTGGCCACTGCCGCATCGAGGTGTCCAGAGAGGAGATATTTGAGGTACGGGGTTCAGGGCAGCTGGCCGTCAGGCGGACTCTTGCCCCCGCCAGTGGACAGTGAGTTCTGCTTCCTGTCTGGTGTGTCGGGTGGAATGCAGGGCTTTACCAGGGCTGAAGCCCCAGGCAGGAGAGGGATCAGTATTTCCTCCTGTGGTCAGGGTTTAAAAGTCGATGACTTCTGAGTGAAGATCTAGCGACCTGTACAGAACCCGTACGAAGTGGTATTGGAAACCCCACACCTGCCTCGTGCGGATGGTATCTCCTGCTGTCGGCGCGGCATCCTCAGAACTGAGCATCCCCGCGCGGGGCCTGGCCCGCCTCCGCCCCGTAGGGCACTGTCTCCCTGGAGGGGCCAGTGGCCTCCCTCTCCTTCTGGCTCTGGGTGGCGTGCTGACCTCTGTCGAGCTGCCCTGGGCATCGGGCTCCCTAAATAGCGGACCTCTGGCAGGCAGGGCCCTTTTCTCAGGACCACCGTCATCAGTAGAGTCTCGGCCATGTGCGGGCCTCTGCGGAAGCCTCGCTGAGGCGCAGGCTCTCCTGGCCCACAGCAGCCGGGGCGCCGCTCAGCGCCCTCTCCAAAGTGCCCGGGCCGCACGAGTGGAGCAGGTCAAGTGCCCGGTTTTGCCCACTGAGCGTCTTAAACGGCTGTCAGGACGGGGAAGCGGAATTGTGGACACGCTGCTGCCAGATCTTTTCCGTTCAACATCCCCTCGCCTCCTGGGATGGTCGCTTTTGAATCCCGTTAAATTTAAAGCAAGAAAAGGTTCTTAAGTGCCTTTTCACTGAAAATACCCACAGACACTGAGCTGGTTCCACTCCAGAGGCCGACTCTGAGGCCCTGTTAGGCTGACCACATGCTTCTGATAAGCTGCTTTATGTTCCACTGAACGCCTCCTTGGCTTTTTGACTCAGTGGGAAAATGTGATTTTTGACTTCAGATGTAAAACCAGGCTCAAGATTCTTTTACTATTTCTTTCTTATTATTTTACTCTCTTATGAGGTCTTCATTTGGCTAAAGCATATAAACTTATAGGACACATTGGAATTCATTTGTGTGGAGAAAATCAACCCTAGAGAGGACGTTTAATCCTTAAGTCGTGATTATGCTGAGGGTACCTGTGTGTAGCCTTGGGTATAGTGTTAGCTGCCATGAGCTTTGTTGTTTCTGAGGGAGTGATGGTGGGGGAAAGGTGAAGAAGGAGCAGTGAGCCAGAGCCCAAAGTAACATCCTAAACAGGAACCAGACAGGACTCAGATTGGAATTCTTAAAAATAAGCTCGGATCTTATTTATAGTCAGGCTCCATTATAAATAACCTTCCATCATGTTATGACTTTAAAAATAAGACAAGTTCTTCTCTCTGAAACTGTAATTTTGACGTGCAGGAGTCTTATCGCCAGATAATGAAGATGCGACCCAAAGACTTGAAAAAGCGCCTCATGGTGAAATTCCGAGGAGAAGAAGGCTTGGACTATGGCGGGGTGGCGAGGTGAGAGGCTCGTGTGCCCTCGCTTCCGCATGGACGCTGGCGCACCTGTGAGCAGATGTTTGCCGAGCGGCCCTCTGCCCCTTCCTGGTGCTGATCTCGGGGCAGTCAGAACTCGGGTCTTGCCATCAGAGAGCATTCTTAGGAAAAGAATTCCTAAAAGCTTGTGCTTGCTAGCATGTTGCCATGACCCATCAAGACCCAGCTCTTGACCCAATCATCGCATCGCTTCTTACGAAGTTTGAATTAAACTTTTAACCTTACTCCCTTCTCCATCTGGCCTGGGAAGACAGTACACTCACTGAACTTCCTGAACCAGAAGTTAATGTGGGGACAGCCTGGCTTTTGTCCTAAGAGGACTTTCAGGGGTGGGAGGGAGGAAGGCATGTACATTGCCTTTGTGTCAAAGGGGTTTTGTAAAGTGAGGTTTGGGTCAAAATAATTCATGCAGATGATTTTAAAGGTAATAGTTTTTCATGATTATGTTATGTGTCCTATCTTCCCTCTCTTCACCTTTGAGACCACAGTTCTTTGGCTCTTTTAACTGTCTGTTTTAATAGAACCAGTCATCTAGACCATGAACTTGCTCAAGTTCATTTATTATGTGCTGATCCTGTGATGTGTGTTTGTAGGCACATAGACCAGGTCATGGCTGTGGTGAGGATCGGATTTACTCCTTCCCAGCTCTGGAATCTCAGTGTCTTCAGTTCTCCGGTCGTTGGCTTTACAGCCATGCACGCTGTGTTTCCGCCTTTATTCTTCTGTTGTCCACTAGAGACACTGTCTCTTGGCCTCTCTTTTTCATGAGAGAAGGATATCAATGCTCCTGACTTTCCCTCCCTTCCACTTCTTACCTCTTGCATTCCATTATCTGTAGTATAACTTTTATAGTGTCAAGGCCAAAGATTTACATTTTGTTCTATAACCAAAATTAAGTCAGTCTCCTGTGCTTGTGTATTATTTGTAAGAGTCGAGAGTCAATACCTTGTTTTATATTATTATGACAGTGTTTAAATTTTGCTCCCTGAGGGATTAAGTGGTATGCTATCATTTATTTTATCCTTTTGAGCAAATTTTAATTTTTCTAAGGATTTCTTCTTCTTCTTTTAAACCAGGTCTTGTCTTTGTTGCGCCATTGAATATCGCCTTTGGCCAGTTGCCCCCTCCCATCCTCTCTCGTGGAGGCCCTGTCCCCTGACGCGGCTTCTTTAGACCTTCGCACAGCTGTCTTCCTGGGACATCCCTGCTTCCTTGGGTTGGAGCCATTGCTGTGTGGGTCCCATGGCTACTTATTCCTTGGCTTACTCCCTTGTGTTGTTGGGGCATATCCTCAAGTAGGTTTCTTAGAAAGGGTGTGTGTGGGGTTAATTTTCCAAGCTCTTAGGTCTGAAAATGTCTTACAATCTTTGCTTTGATAGCTCGGCTTCTTATAGGCTTCTAGAAAGAAAATCGTTTTCAACCAGAACTCTGAATTTACTCTACCGTTTCCCTGCACTCAGGGTCACTGTCTGTCGGCACTCTGGTTTCATTCCCCATCCGGGACACCCGTCATCCACAGACGCCGTACCTGTTTCCTGTTTTTCTCCCCCACTCCTGTCTCCAAGGCCTCCTTGCCCGTATCCACCGCCCTGCTCACTCCCACCCCCTCCTCACTTCCTTGCTCCTCTTTCGGCTTGCTGTCACTCCCTGGCAGAACCCCAGCTCTGAAGCAGCCCATCCCCTGTGAAGGGGAGG
The DNA here is from genome assembly GCA_006410655.1 of Kobus ellipsiprymnus. Classification (NCBI taxonomy): domain Eukaryota; kingdom Metazoa; phylum Chordata; class Mammalia; order Artiodactyla; family Bovidae; genus Kobus; species Kobus ellipsiprymnus. The sequence continues at coordinate 278,584 of SJYR01002675.1, forward strand.
CCCCTCTCTGACAAGGTGACGAGTCGGAGAATCGCCAGTGACTGCAAACCTCAACTCTGGGAGGTGCTGCAAGGGGCCTCGTTAACGTGCAGTCGTGTGTGACGGTGGTCCCATCTTGGGGGTCATGGGACAGGAGGGCCTCCCACCCTCACAGTTTAGAATACACAAGCAGATTCTCACCCTCGCAGCAATCGGCACCAGCAAAATTAGGTTCTGAGAAGTGATATGGGGGTCTCACTACGTCTCTGGGTGAAGTTGGGATCTTTTCCAGCCACCAAAAGTAAGTAAGTAAATGGGGCCGGGAACAGAATCGTTTCTCCACCCTCTTCCCATTGCATCCGCCTCTCTCCCCTGCTGCCCCTCCGTCTGGGATACAGGTTGAGCCCCGGCCTTCCTGACCACGTGCTCACACTGCAACTGCCTCCCCCCGGGAAGTGCTTTTTCTTTCCAGATTGTCCCAGGTTTCTTCTTTGATCTTCTCCATATCGATTCTAGAAAGCATCTTTCTTCTGGCAAACGTAACTTTCGTTTGCCCTGAAAACATGAGTCCCGTTCCCAACAAGACAAGGGCTCTAGGCTTTCCGGCCCTCTCTTCAGGGAGACTCTTCTGTTTCCTCATTCATGTTTGTCCGAAATTCATGTCAAACTACTTCCATTCTCTCTCCTCTGCCTTTTTCTTTCTAGTCTCAGGATGTCTCAAGAGTCAGTATCTTGAATGGTTTCACTTCACACTGTTCGTGCGTAGCTGGGGTTATGGTCCCTAGGCGAGCATGTGAACAGCTGGGTGAAGTTTGATTTGGAAGGAGTTCGCTTTCTCTCCCATTTTCCATGGTTATGAAGTCTTCCAGGTGGAGATGAGTCTTGGTGTAGCTGCCCTGATGAACACAGTGCTGCAGGGGAAAGAGCTGAGAAGACCTGCTTTTCTGCCGCTAGTCTGATCTCCCGCTGTTTCAGCTTTCGGGTCTTCCCCGTGTCTGAACGGTCCATGCCTGTCGCGGAGGGCTGAGATGTCAGTTACCTGCGTGTTACACACGCGTGTATGTCTGCTCCTCTCCCCTGCCTCTGCGTCTTGAACCTTTGTCCTTTCTCTCTCTCTTCTGACTCTGGGGATAGCTCTTCCCTGACGCTTCTAGAACTTTTCTCGTGCTCTAACCTCGTCCACAGCTCAGTCGGAATGTTTGCTTGTATTTTAATCACTTCCTGTCTAGACAGTTGCAGGTCCTTGGCGTTTATGAAAATAATTCTTTGTAAATCTAAACTCTGAAACTTGGGGCTGAACAAAGCACCAGAGTGGGAAATCCTGCCTTCCTAATAAAGAGGCTTCCTAAGACTCGGCGTCTCATCTCTGACAATTCCTTCCTGTTGGAGTTCGATATGTCACCTTTGTGTTGGTGTGATCATTTTGCGGGTATTTTCACAAGCTCCTCCGACAGATTATCTGCATTTGTGCTTATCCTCCCATATTTTCTCACTTCTGTGTTTTCTGTTTCAAAGAGTAAGAAATTTTAGAACTTAATAAGATTCGTCTATTTAAAGAAGTTTTGAGTAGAAAGAAAACAAGGTTACATAAGTGTTTGTGTAAGACTGCATACCTGGGTTTACCAAACCTGACCACAGCAATTGAGCCATGTTTTCTGTTTGGAGTGCTTTTTTTGGTTTGGTTTTAATTTGGGCCTTTTAAAAATTAAAGTATTTAGTTGGCTCTGTGGGTCTTGGTTTCTGCACGTGGGATCTTTGACCTTTCATCACGGCATGTGAACGCAGTTTCGTCACGTGGGATATAGTTACCTGACCAGGGACTGAAGCTGGGCCCCTGCATCAGGAGTGCGGATTCTTGGCCCTTGGACCACCAGGGAAGGCCCATCGTCACCTGAGGTTTTATCTCTGCAAAGTAGCAGAGAAAACCTTCGCTGGGGCGCAGGCAGGCTGACAGACACTGAGCCTCTGAGCTGGTGGTGATTCCCGGCAACCAGAGATAGTTCTCGGTTTCGGAGTTGCTGAAGCTTTGACTTTCTGGTACCACTGGAAGCAGTTGTCTCCTTCTTGAGGCCTACTTGCCCAGTCTGTACCAATCACCTTTTCTCAGAGCCAGGCAGCCTTGCCAGTTTGGCTTCCGAGGGCAGAGTCTATCAGTCCTGTGGTGAAGGTCTAAAACTAGGGGGTTTTAACATGTCTTGTTGTTGCTGTGGTTTCTAGGGAGTGGCTTTATTTACTGTGCCATGAAATGTTGAATCCGTACTATGGACTCTTCCAGTACTCCACGGACAACATTTACATGTTGCAAATCAACCCAGATTCTTCAATCAACCCTGTAAGTATTAATGAATAAGGAGGTCAGAAATTAAGTTGGAGAATGTGAGTGGCTTTCCAGTTTCAACCGTAATTCTTGGTTTATTCATTGTAGACCTACTCAGTCTATGGCAAATAAAACATGGAAAGGCAGAGTGACAGTTGGATTAGGATGGATGGTTTCCACCCCTTATCTTCAGTGACTGGGATCACTGAGTATGTTGTTTCAAAGACAACAAGAGTGAAATCGAGCTGCTCGTGGATTCAAAGCATTTTACTGCCATTTGAGGGAACTCTGGCTCGATGGCTGCATTTGTTGACAGTGTCATTCTGAGAAGTGGGGTATGAGGTCCATCCTCCTCCCAGCCAGAACTGGAATATTCCCTTATGTAACTGGCCTTTTTGGCTGGTGTGCTGATACTCTTAGTTGCTCGTCTTAGCAATGAGGAAATAGCAGAATGTGGCCCAGGGGTGGCCCACGGCGAGCGGAGGGCTCTGCTGCGGGGCCGCGTCCTGTGGTCCCCACCATGCACATGGCTCTGAGGGGCAGTCAGTGCGACTTTCACCAGTGTGGACACTCTCTAATTGGAATTCCAACCTAAGAGTAGAAACGGGTTCCCTGCTTACAAACCACAACAGCACTGCTTTGGGGCTGTCCCCCGCTCAGTCCCTTCTCTGGAGTTTTCTCTGTTCTGCTTTCCTGTGGGATGGGGGAGAGATGGCTGAGGAAAGAAGGGGGGCTGCCTTTCGTCCTTATCTGCTTGTGGCATGCCGGGAGGAGAGGCCGGTGGCCGCCTGGGAGTGCCAGCACCAGGCGCTGCTCTGAGAAGGGGCAGCTCGTGGTTGACACTCTGCCTTCATCACGTTGAAATTCTCCGTTTCTGAATAAGGGGTTCTGCATTTTCATTTTGCACTGGGCCCCACAAATTCACCAGCAGTTTGGAGAAGGTATTTGAACCAAGGGCACATGAAGTGTCATTCCGATGCCCTCTCCAGAGTCGTGCTCTCGTGTGGCCTGTGAGCGGGCGGGTCCTGAGCGCAGCCTCTGAGTCACTGATTCAGCTTCCTGCCTGTGGGACGGGTCTCCTGAGAAGCCTGGAGAAACAGACACCTGTCCAGCCGGCGGCCAGCTCCCTAACACTGAGTGTTCTCTGCTGCCCCCTGCAGGACCACTTGTCTTACTTCCATTTTGTGGGTCGGATCATGGGTCTGGCTGTGTTCCACGGACACTACATCAACGGGGGTTTCACGGTTCCTTTCTACAAGCAGCTACTGGGGAAGCCCATCCAGCTCTCTGACTTGGAGTCGGTGGACCCTGAGCTCCACAAGAGCCTTGTGTGGATTCTGTAAGTACCGACTCAGGGAACTGAGAGTTCACCTGTCACCTGTCCTAGGGTGCACCAGATCCATGGGTGTGTATCTGGAGGACGGGTGTGAACCTGGAGAAGAGAAACCAACCACCAGAAGCATAAAAGTTGATCTGAAAAAAATATTTAATTGACTTACTATCTCCTATACTGTTTGACCAGCTTCTCTTCATGGACTAGTCTCTTCTGTTGTTTCCTTGAATTATTAGGTTACGACTGTGGCTGTTAACCCCAGGCCTGGTGGTTTGTTTTTTACACTCTGAGGTGTCTCTGGGTCTCTAGAGGGGCCGAGTGAAGTGAAAGGCCCTCAGTCGTATTGGACTCTTTGCGGCCCCGTGGGCTGTATAGACCATGGGACTCTCCAGGCCCGAATACTGGATGGGGCAGCCTTTCCCCTCTTCAGGGGATCTTCCCAATCCAGGGATCGAACCAGGTCTCCTGCATTGCAGGCGGATTCTTTACCAGCTGAGCCACCAGGGAAGCCCCTAGAGGGACCAGGAAGATATCAAAAAAGTCCTGATATTCAGTCGCCTTTGTTTTAAGATTATCCTAAAACTCTTAAAAGCAACAGGCACAGCTACACGGTCACCGTGGATGTTGGGGGTCCTCGTGAATGGGCTGATTCCACAGGAATGGGAGGTCCAGCTCCTTCCACATGTCCCAGCTGCTCAGGCTGGGATGCGGGGGTCAGGCCTGCATCCTGTGGAGAACCACCCCAGCTGTGTTCCCAGAAACGTGGCAAAGGAGCCAGCCCTAGCTTTCAAGGGCTTCTCTGCACTGGAGCCTTGGAAAGGCTGCCTGGAGGCAGGGCGGCGCTGTCTTCTTGGTGTGGCTGCCCCTTGACTCAGTATCCCCGTCACGCACATGTCCTTCTGTTTGCTCGGAGACTCGGGGGCCCTGTCTCCGGAAGCCCCAGCAGCATCTCTCCCATCGCCCTCCTCTTGTGGGGGAGGAAGCCGGCCTCTGCCTGCAGGAGCCCCGCCCCGTGGCGGCCAAGGACCCCTGACCCCTGCCTCTGTGGTCCCCCCCAGAGAGAACGACATCACCCCCGTGCTCGATCACACGTTCTGCGTGGAGCACAATGCTTTTGGGCGGATTCTTCAGCATGAACTGAAACCCAACGGCAGGAACGTCCCCGTCACAGAGGAGAATAAGAAGGAATATGTCCGGTAGGCAGTGTTCTGGGGCATCCGGGGACGGGGTCGCCCTGGGACGGCGGGCAGCGGTCATGTTGATGGTCGAGGCTCCTCTGCTGTGTGAGTCTCCCTTCCCGTACTTGGACCAGAGTCACAGTAGAGACTTCCAGAAAGCAGTGGCGTCAGCAGTGGGAGCTCTGAGTGGAGGGCTGACCTGTTAAAGGGGGATTTGTGACCCCAGAGCCCAAGGGCTACTGGCAAGGGAACACTCGGTTCTGGGTGTGACGGTGGAGACCACAGGATGGGGAGGAGGAAGAGCCTGGAAGCTTCCTGAGCTCAGTCTCAGGGCATCTTCCCTCTGGTCTATCCTCCCCCCTCTGAAGGCAAACAGCTGACTAGCGACTCCATGGGGTATTCAGACACATGTGGGGGTGTCTTTCTCAGGGTCTTATATTTTACTTTCAAACATTTTTTTTCAACTGTGGCATCCCTAACAGGTCAGATCCGACCGATTTCAAGCAGAGAATCAGCACGTGGAAGGGAGGGCCTGACTTCCTTTCCTCTGAGTCTCAGGCTGGTCACCAGCCAGCAGGGGGCGTGCCGCCCCACCAGCGGGGCCGGGCGGGCAGGGCTTAGGTGATGTCAGCCCCGAGGAAAGAACAACTCTGCTGCTGCTTCCAACGCGCGCCTTTTCCTCTCAGGTTGTATGTAAACTGGAGGTTCATGAGGGGAATCGAGGCCCAGTTCCTGGCTCTTCAGAAGGGGTTTAACGAGCTCATCCCTCAACACTTACTGAAGCCTTTTGACCAGAAGGAGCTGGAGGTGGGCCAGGCAGGGCTGGGGTGTGAGGGGCTGTTGTGTGCAGGGCGGTCCCCGCCTCCTGGCCAGGCTGCACGGCCCCCACAGGCGTGGGGGTTGCCGTGGCTGCAGGAGCAGAGACAGGGTTGGGGGGCAGGGGCACCGGGGAGGCCCGAGCAGGGCTGACGAGGCCCGGCGTCCATGTGGTGGCGGGGAGTCCAGTTCAGCCGTGGGCCGTCAGTCAGGGTGTTCCACGGCTTCCCCTGACTTGGAGACCTCCAGCGTGGAGCTTCCCCAGTGCCTCCTCCCGAGGAGTCACGTTACACTGAGGATGTGACCCTAACCAGCCGCTCCCATCCTAGCCAGCTGCTCAACCTTGATTCCAGCTGTTATCAGGCCCAGGATAGGGTGTTACTGTCTTTTCTTGTCCATCTTCTCGGGACGCAGCAATTCATTCACGTCTTGTCCACCTCTGGCGCCGCATAACTCGGGCCTTTCAAAGTGTGCCCAACCTTCTATCCTGGTGTGCCGGAGTGCACATGACCCCCTGGCAGGGAGTCACACTTTACACCCCACACGTCCCCAGTGTGCCCACGAGGTCCCGGGAGGCAGCGCTGCTGGGCAGAGGGCCCTGTGCAGCCTTTCTGGCTCCTCAGCACACGTGTGCGCACACGCACGCTCAGCGGTAGGGAAACGTCACATCAGCAGGCGCCCCGCGCCCTGGGGGTGGCAGCCAGCCTGGAAGTGCAGACACAGACGGGGGCCTCGGGCCGGCTGTGTGTGTGTTGTTGGGGGGGGGGTCCACTTGTCTGAACATCGCCCGGTTGACTGGGGCGTGGTTGGTCGGTCTCTCCACGGCCCGGGAGCCTGGGTGGCCTGTCGCGTTGCATGTCCGGGAAGTGACCCGCCTTCACGCCCCGCAGCTGATCATCGGCGGCCTGGACAAGATCGACCTGGATGACTGGAAGTCCAACACACGGCTGAAGCACTGTGGGGCCGACAGCAACGTGGTCCGGTGGTTCTGGCAGGCGGTGGAGACCTTTGACGAGGAGCGGCGGGCCCGGCTGCTGCAGTTCGTGACAGGCTCCACGCGGGTCCCCCTCCAGGGCTTCAAGGCGCTGCAAGGTGACTGCAGTGGCGGCCGGGCCAGGCCGGGTGGGGGCCTGGGACACCTCCTGGCATCGAGTCTTCCAGGATGCACGCCGGGCACGGCAGTGTCACTCGTCCAGAGACCTCTTCTCCCTCCACTGCCTCTCCCGGGGTGAAAGAAACACCTGTAAACAGTGGGAGCCCGTGTCAGCCACACGAGTCTTCCACACCACCTGCTCGGGGTGTCTCAGCCCATGGGCCCGCAGCGGCGGATGCTAGCTGGCTGGCCTGGTGTCCCCGTGGGGCTGGACCAGGAACGACCCCGCCAGCAAGGCCAGAGGGGCCGGGGTAGGGGGTGGGTTCCCCTCACCCAACAGAACGGATGGCTTCTGGGGAAGAAAGCAGCTGTAAAGCACTCGGGTTAACTTCTGAGTCTCCCAAGGCATAGCGCGCTGTGCGGGCTGGGCCCTCAGGCCCCTCGTCCGCTGGCCCACCTGGTCGGCTGCCTTGTCCAGTGAGGAGCCATACTCCCAGGCATCCCTTTCGGCTCAGACTGGGTCCCCGGGAAGGGGGCGGCTGCGCACAGTAATGCAGCTGAGCTCAGAAGGGGCCGCGGGGCTTATGGTTGGCACCTCTACCCGGGAAGGGCCTCTCCCACACCCTGATGCTAAATCTGGGGGTTTTGTCACTTGATAACCCTGGCAGAAGGTTGAGAACATTAGTACCTTAAAACTTAGTAAATGGACTTCACATGTTCCTAGTGAGAGCGGGCAGGTTTCACGTGAATGTTCCCTGTAGCCTCGTCCTTAGCCTGAGGCCCTCCTGTCCTGGGGCTTTGGTCCTGGTGTTCATGTCTGTCTGTCTGCCCACCGGCCTCTGCACAGGGGGTTTCCTGACTCCAGAACCCGCTTTTCCTGTGACGCTGCCATCCGCTGCCAACAGGGGGTCTGCTTGCTAGACATTCCGGGTTTTTTTTTTAAACCAAATTCCTGGTGACGTAAGGATTCTGCTTTCAGACACCTGCCCTGGGACAGGTCATGGTCGGCTGTGAGAGGTCAGCTCGGTCTTTGCTCTTCCTGCGCCCGTGAATTTTCTAGAATGTCTGATGTTAGTCACTCTGTGGCCATCACGTGCATATCCCCAGACTGCGCAGAGCTCCCAGGGTTACGTGGACCCCGACAGCGTCTGGCAGGACGGGCGTGGGGCCCTGGGGGGTGGCGGGGGCCCGGGCCCCACCTCTGAAGCATGTTAACTAGACTGTTGTCTCGTAAGGCTCTACAGGCGCCGCAGGGCCCCGGCTCTTCACCATCCACCTGATCGACGCCAACACGGACAACCTGCCCAAGGCCCACACCTGGTAAGGACCGGCGCCCCGCCCTGGGGGGCCGTCTTCGGGACAGCCCACACGTCAGGGTCAGCACGAGGCTCTTTCAGGAGCGCAGTTAAGTCCTGAGACATGGGGAGCTACGCCCCTGGCCCCTGCTGGGTGTCCCTGTGCGTGCCCACACAGGTGCCGTCAGGAGCGGGCACTGCAGGTTTAAGTTTGGGGCTACTGGTCTCTTCCTTCCTGGACCTCTGCCTGTGACAGACATGCCTTATGCACTGAAAAAATGTTTCCTCCCTCAGTCTTCACTTAAACGATACCCGTGGTGGGGTGGGTTCCTTTGTGGTTTAAAATCTAGTCACTCACTCACTCACCCTTGTGAACCACGTCTTGAGTGTCCCTCGAGTTGACCAGAACCGGTTCCAGACGCTGCCGGGACGCATGGTGACGTGGGGGGAGGTTCCTGGCTGGGAACCGCGGCTGGGGGTCCCACGCTGGCCACAACATCCAGGTGGGTGGGTCTCCACGTCTGTGAGACAGAGGACAGCCCCCTGGCCCACGTGGGTCTGTGTCCAGCGGGGTCGACCCCCAGGGCCACCTCTCCCACCCCCAGAAGGCTTATGTCCTTGGGGTCAAGGACCTCTGAAAAAGACTCCACACCCTGTAGCCTGACGCCTCCTCAGAAACTGTCCTTAATGGCTTAGCCCTGAGCAGTTCAAGAGGCCTCTGTGTGTCCTCTCAGTCAGAATTCTGTAGTTTTGGATTCAGTGTGAGGTAAATAGATTCCTAGGGCTTTTGGACACAGCCTTGGGAATGAACATCCCTGAGGAAATGCTGGCCCGTTCATCTCATCCCGTTGGGGATCTGACATCTTGTTGGTTTTGAGAGACAATCTGTTTCTGCCGAAAATGCTCCGGAAGGCCCCGCTGTGGCTGGATCAGGCCCTACAGGGCTTGGCGTGTGGGCAGTGAATGGATAGCGGGGTTTTGACCTCGGTACTTTGCAGATGTGTTCCTGGTCTGAGAAATGACTTCTCCCCAAAACAAGAAACCAAACAAGGTGACAGCTTTGTCCTAATCTGCCCAGGATGCACTCACCTGGTTTCATTGGTTTGAGAATCTTTGTTCAAGAAGCCCCAGGTGTACACACAAGTGTCCACCTGCCCACTCTCACCCCTCTCCCGGGAGCAGGCCCTCGGCCAGGCCGGCTCGGTGGTGTGTCTCACCTCTGTCCGTTTCCAGCTTTAACCGGATCGACATCCCGCCCTACGAGTCGTACGAGAAGCTCTACGAGAAGCTGCTGACGGCAGTGGAGGAGACCTGTGGCTTTGCCGTGGAGTGAGGTGCACCCCGAGGAGCAGACACGAGCTCACGGCCACCAGACCCCGAGCGGCAGCTCTCTGGATGCCTCTGCGAAGCCGGCTGAGGCCCTGGAATCCTAGAAACCCGAGGGAAAGGCTGGTCTCCCCTGCTTTTCGCTGGGGGAGCGAGGGGGCGGGCAGACTGCGGCTGGTGGCTCCTCCCACATTCTCCCCTTCCTGGCAGAACCCCCCATCCACCCCATCCAATAAACGCAGCCAGGTCAGCACGGCTTCGGTCACACGGGACCCTCCACTAAGGCCGCGGCACTCGCAGTGGCAGCTCCGCGCCCGTGGGCTCCGCAGGAGTCTCGACCCCCAGGGAGGGAGCCGCGCGGGGCTGCCCGGGGCACACCCCACAGCTGGACCCGCTGCTCTGTCTCAGAGCCGACCTAAGGCCCCTTTTCGAGTTCAGCAGCTCGGATTCCACACCCCGCGTCCAGCGGCCTGCTCTGGGTAGCAGGTTAAGTTCTAACTGACAGTAACCGTAAAATAGATGCTTACTGGAGTTCCACCACTGCAGGAAGCTGGCGTCAAGACTGTGCTTCCGGTTTGGAAGGGAGTTTCATTGGTTTGAGAATCTTTGTTCAAGAAGCCCCAGGTGTACACACAAGTGTCCACCTGCCCGCTCTCACCCCTCTCCCGGGAGCAGGCCCTCGGCCAGGCCGGCTCGGTGGTGTGTCTCACCTCTGTCCGTTTCCAGCTTTAACCGGATCGACATCCCGCCCTACGAGTCGTACGAGAAGCTCTACGAGAAGCTGCTGACGGCAGTGGAGGAGACCTGTGGCTTTGCCGTGGAGTGAGGTGCACCCCGAGGAGCAGACACGAGCTCACGGCCACCAGACCCCGAGCGGCAGCTCTCTGGATGCCTCTGCGAAGCCGGCTGAGGCCCTGGAATCCTAGAAACCCGAGGGAAAGGCTGGTCTCCCCTGCTTTTCGCTGGGGGAGCGAGGGGGCGGGCAGACTGCGGCTGGTGGCTCCTCCCACATTCTCCCCTTCCTGGCAGAACCCCCCATCCACCCCATCCAATAAACGCAGCCAGGTCAGCACGGCTTCGGTCACACGGGACCCTCCACTAAGGCCGCGGCACTCGCAGTGGCAGCTCCGCGCCCGTGGGCTCCGCAGGAGTCTCGACCCCCAGGGAGGGAGCCGCGCGGGGCTGCCCGGGGCACACCCCACAGCTGGACCCGCTGCTCTGTCTCAGAGCCGACCTAAGGCCCCTTTTCGAGTTCAGCAGCTCGGATTCCACACCCCGCGTCCAGCGGCCTGCTCTGGGTAGCAGGTTAAGTTCTAACTGACAGTAACCGTAAAATAGATGCTTACTGGAGTTCCACCACTGCAGGAAGCTGGCGTCAAGACTGTGCTTCCGGTTTGGAAGGGGACATGAGTTGAGGCGGCTTGCGCTGGGGGCCTGGGGGTTTCTTTTCAGGGTTTCCTGGCTGAAAACTTTGTTCTGCAGAGAGAAAAATGATCTTTTCAGAGTCCCTTTAGCCACACTGTCTATCCAATTCAAAATATTTTTCCAGCGAAACCACCATATAACAGAGCTTATAAAACAGACCAAAACCAGCCCCGCCCCGCCCCCACACTTGCACCTGGATACTAATGAACCATTTTGTGGAAAGTGCTTAAGAACTAAACTAACAGGACAGAATTCTGTCTTCATAGCTGCTGGCTTGGTGCGAACTAGCTTGAAAAGGAGAGAGAGAATGTCTAACCCTCATGACCTACATTCACCCCAAGTCACTTTTTTACAAAAAGCGGGTCGTGGATGGAACCCGAAGGCAGAGGGGCCCCCGGAGCCGCTGGCCCATGTCCCCATTTGATGGCAACACTAAGCGAACACCGCGGCGCGGCTCACCCACCCAGGCGATGAGCAAGGCCAGAGAAAGCCTTGACCCTAGATTTCTAACACCGTTCCCCAGTTTGCACAAAAGTTCAAATAATTTTTAGAGTAGTTCGATTTCAGATAGCTAAACTTCAGTGGAAAAACAGCAGTGGCAACAAACTCCCCCATGTGGACTGCCGTTGTTTTTGTTTGGGGGCCGAGTGCAGGATAACTCACTAGCAGGATGTGTCCCTGTTGAACTTCTGCGGTGGACGTTCCCGAGGTCCGTGCTGGGATCCACCCGGCTGTGGGTCTGGAAGGCGCTTTCGGACCTGTCTGCCCTTCTTCGTTCCTGACGCCTGTGGACAGCGTTGACCCTCTGCATCTTGCTGTGGTTCTTCTCTTGACCCAGAAGCAGTCAGTGGCCTGGGGTTCAGACTGCAGCTGGGGGTTCCAGGAGAGAAAGCTGTGCTGCTGGGCGACTCGCTGGGGTTCTAGAATAGGAAGGATGCCGTTGGCTGTAAAAGGAAAAGCGCCCCCTCGGAATGTGCAGGCCAGGCTGGGGCCCGAGCCGTGCCTGGGTTACCGTCACGCTTTCTGGGTGAGCTGGGAGCTGGCTCCTCGGGGGGTGTCCTCTGGTGGCGTGAGGGTACAGACAGACACACCTGCCCTGTGACCCGGACCTAAACCTAGGGGAGGGGCCCGAGTGGGGAGACACCTGGTTTTCCTGGGTGTCGGCCAGAACCTGCCGTAATTAGGGAGGAAACGAGGGTCTCGTGGCTGAAAAGACCTGGAAGCAGGAATGAGGTGTTCGCCCCCTTTCCCAGTGACCTTCCTGCTGATGGGGGTGTGGGCTGCTTCCTGTGTCAGATGTCACCTTAGCAAGAGCAGAGGGTCCCCTCGGGGCTCCTCCGTGGGCTGCTGGCGACAGTGAGCTTCACCTCCCCCCAGGGCCCGGCTCTGTGCTTCCCTGCTGGCACGTGGACGCCTCAGCCCCCACAGCTGGTGTCGGGGAGCCTGGCAGAACCTTCCAGAGCTCCAGGTCACTCTAGCCAAGCAGGCCTGTCGGTGGCACTGCCCCTCGAACCTCAGTGTCCACGGGGAGTGGGCCTTTCGACCCCCCACCCCCACCAAAGAATTGTGTCTAGCCCTGGGTGGTCCCAGGTGAGCCCCCGGACCCCTGCCCTTCCCAGGAGCCGCAGACGACCCCCGTCCCCCGCCTCTGCCCGGAAGCTTCAGGGCCCGACCTCCAGGCTTGCCTCACCAGCGGTCATCAGCCGACCCTCAGGGATGCAGCAAACCACCGCTCTTCAGTGCTTTAGGAAGACTGGGGGGCTGTGGGGCGGCCGCCAGCGCCTGCCTGCTCCTCCCGGGAGAAGCGCCTGGGAACGAGGCCTGGGGCTCGCCCAGCCCAGGGCCCGAGTCCAGGTCGGGCGGTCCTCCAGGCCGAGCTATCCGAGAAGACGCCCCCGGCTGCAGCCAGGTGTTGCCGCACGGCAGCCTTCCCAACACATAGTATGAATTTTAAAAATTTGTTTATTTTTGTCTCTCAACCACTTTATAATGTATTTTTATTTATTTTGTTTTTAAGTACTGCTGCTATCCTTGTTATCCTTCCCACGGTTTTTATTGCTGATTTATTTTGTGAAAGTTGTACACTAATGTTGTTTTATGTCAAAATCAAAAGTATTTAAAGAATACTAGTTCTATTTAATGTGGTTATAGCACCAGCTGGGAACACAGAACAGTGGTTGGACAGCAGGCTGGACCCGGCGGTCAGGCTCATTTTGTTACATATGCAATAAACTCACGACTTTACATTTTTGGCGTCTGTTATTTGGTGTGCAAAAGAGTTTCCAGGTTTTTTTTTTTTAACAAGACAGGAAGTCAGTGGCAAGGGCCTTCCAAAGAAAGGGGCAAACTTACCACTCCAACGGCAGGAGGAACTGATGGCAGCAAGTTTGGAAAACAGCATGGAGGTTTCTCAACAGACTGAAAATAGAGCTACCATATGAGCAGCAGTTCCACTCCTGGGTGTATACCTGAAAGAAGCAGGAGCGCTAGTTCCGGAAGACGCACCCCCTCAGTGCACAGCAGCGTCAGTCACGATAGCCAAGACGTGGAAGCCGCCGAGGCACCCACCAGCAGATGAATGGATAAAGGACGTGGTGTGTATGTGTGTGTGTGCGCATGCATATACACACACGTATACACGTGTACACACAAACATACGTGCACGTGCATATACACATACGTGTACACACAGTGGAATACTAGGCCATAATATGTATTCTGAAGTTTGCAACAACACAGATGGACTTGAGGCTGTTATTCTAAGTGAAACAAGCTCAAGAGACAAATACTTTGGTATCACTTAGAGGTGGAATCTTAACTAGTGTATGTAACAGAAGGGGAACAGATCACAGGGAAACCAGTGGAGGGGACGGCACGGGGGTTGAGCGTAGGAGCTGGGGATTAAGAGGAACAAAGGACTAGGCATTGTGGCTTCCCAGGTGGCTCAGTGGTAAAGAATCCACCTGGCGGTGCAGCAGCCATGGGCCCTGACTCAGGAAGATTCCACGTCGTGAAGGAGCAACGCAGCCTGTGCGCCGCAACCGTGGAGCCTGCGCCTTAGAGCCCACGTGCCCGTCCTCCGCAGAGAGGAACCACTGCAGTGAGAAGCCCGTGCACCGCAGCTGGAGAGCCGCCCCCCGCTCGCTGCAACTAGAGAAGAGCCCGCAGCGACAGCCAAGACCCAGCACAGCCATAAACACCAACGAAAACTAGGCATAAAACCAGCTACAAGGATGCAGTGCACGATACAGGGAGCATGTAGCCAGCGTCTTGTAGTGACTATGCATGGAGTATAACCTGGAAGATTGTGAATCACTACCATACATCTCTGATTCACACTGTACATTATCTCTACTTCAAGTAAATAAAAAATAGTGACTTTGAAAAGAGAGAATTGATTAACATGGAAAGAAAAATGAACCAAATAAAAATTCTGGAGCTGAAAAATACATGAAGTGGAAAATTCACTAGCTGACACTGGATTTGGCAACAAAAGAAAAACTAGACAAATTGAACTAAATCAAAATTTAAAACCTGTGCAAGAAAGGACACTATCAACAGAAGGAAAAGGCAGCCTGAAGATGTGGAGAAAATATCGAAGTCACGTATCTGATAAAGGTTTAAGATCCAGAATCTATAAAGAACGCCTACAACTCACAGAAACAATGAGCAATGGTCTTGAATTTACATTTCTTCAAATAAAATTCAAATGGTCAGCAAGCTCATGAAAATATGCTCAACCTCACCAACGAGAGAAACGCAAACCAAACCTACGAGGACGAATGGTACTTTACACCCCTTAGGATGGTTCTTATCAAAAACTAAATGTGTTGGGGACTGGCCTGGCGGTCCAGTGGTTCAGATCCACGCTTTCATTGGAGCGGGTGTTGGTCAGATCCCTGGTCAGGGAACTCAGGTCCCACAGTTAAAAATATATATACACACATTTTTTTTTCTGATCAGAAAATAAGTATTGACAGGGATGTGGAGAAAGTGGAACCCTTTTGCAATGTTGGTGGGGATGTAAAATGGTGCAGTCACTAGAAAACTGTATGGAGGGTCTTCAAAAAATTAAAAATAGAACTGCCATATAATCCAGAAATTTCAGTTTTGTATATATTCCCCAAGGAATTGAAAGTTGGAAGTCGAATGGGTATTCCGACTCGCCTCAAAACATCCACGTTCATTCTAGCGTCCTTCACAATAGCAGAAAGACGGAAGCAAGCCAAGGGTCCAAAAACGTGGTACACACGCAGCGCGTAACCTTGTCCAGCCTTGAAGAGGAAGGCCGTTCCGTCACGTGCTGCACTGCTGTGCTAAGTGAGCTAAGTTGGTCACAAAAGAACAAAGAGCGTACTTACAAGATTCCTGGAGGAGGCAAAACCATAGAAGGGCTGGAGAAGCATGGGACTTGGGGGTTGATGGGAACAGTTTCTCCTGGGGACCAAGAAAAAGTTCCGCAGGTGACAGTGGCAAGGGCTGTATAATGATGGGAAGGTACTCAAGGCCACTGAACTGCACACACAAAAGCGGCGGAAATGGCAACGTCTGTCGCATGTAGTTTAGAGCTTAAGAAAATCTTAATGATCAAGCTTACCTGGAAACCGCGTTAGGAAAACTGGACACACACTGGGGGTGGCTCCCCACACAAGCCCTCTGTCTGACCTTCCTGCTCCTGGGTTCCCAGGTCCCAGCAAAGCCACATTCTTGCGGGAGAGAGAGCAGAGGCTTCTGGTCACGGAGGTGCTGGCTCAGGGCTGCCGAGTCCGGGACGGACCCATGGCGCACGGGCGGGGCTGGGTCTCTACCGGGGCGAGGCTGGCTTTCCCAGAACAAGGGTCAGTGCCTGGGGCACGGTGCGGGCAAGCCTGGCCTTGAACCTGGGCCTTCTAACACCAGGACGCTGACTCCAGACTCCAAGCAGCGAGGCTGAGAAGCAAATGTTCCCTCCGCCCGAACGCTGTCCATGCATCTCTGCAACCGCCAGGCTCCACACCCGCTCCGAGAGGACCGGACTCAGCCTCTGGTCTCAGCTGCGTCCCGACCCTGGCTCTGGAGACCCTGCTGCACGGTGAGGGCTGTCAGACAGACGGGCGCTTCCCCTTGCAGCCTGCTGGCTGTGCGGCGACGCCTGTCATTCCAGAACCCAAGACACCTGCTCACAAACCAGCCAAGAATTAGTAAAATAGCTTATGATCAGCTCCAAATAAAGGATGGGCAGTCTAGCCAGATGGACCAAGCCCAGTCCCTCAGGCTCCGTCCATGTGGGGGCTGGAGTCCAGGGGATGAGCTTCAGTCTGTCTGTCCCGCTGACAGGACGGGCTGCAGCTGGGGATGCAGCTCCAGGCAGCCGCCTCTGAGCGTCTCCCCGTTGCACACGGGTCACTGGGCCGCAGCCCTGAAACGGGAATGGCGCCAAGAGGGACTAGCCCCCTGCGCGTGCTTTCCTGCCTTTGGTCGGGACCAGGACTTCACGACGAGAGGCGCGGACCCGAGCCCCAGCCGAGGTCCCAGCCCGGCACATGTCGTGGTCGCCGTGGGGCCACCCTGGGGCCCAGGCCCCGCTGGCCCGAGGGGTGGGAGGCACACTTAGCAGAAACAACACATCCTTTGATAAAATATTTATTCTAAAAAAATCACACTGTACAAATTTAGAACGTTCTCAAGGCTCATACTTATAAAAATGTGAACATAACAGATTGGAGGTAATGAACAAACCTTCGTTGCTTCTTTTTAAATTAAGAGGGGAAAATGTTTTTTTTTTCCAGGTACAGTGATAGTAAATATCGAGAAGACAGCTGAAGAGCAGCGGAACAGCGAGGGTCGCGCTTGCTCTCTGGCTCTGCGGGCCCCGAGGAATCCGACTCCAAATGCAGGGGCGGGTGGCCCCTGCCTCTCCATCCAGGCCGGCCGCGCTGGGAGGTTCTGAGGCTGCTTCCCCACAGCCTGGAAGTTTGTGCTTAGAGAAAATCCAGCACGCTGTGTTCATAATTTCCTGTTTCTCTAACAAAGTGGGTTTTCTGTACACTTGTTACAAAGCTCTGTACAAAAGCTTGAAGCTCCTGGGAGGTGTCGCCTCTGAAAGTTAAAAACGACAAGGAAGCGTTTCCTACAGTTCGATCTGTACATTCACCCGAGGGAAGAAGTCGATAAAAAAGAATTCACAAAGAGATTCTAGCCCAGGGAATCCTGGCTTCTCTGAAGGCTGCTTTAGAAGCTGCAGGTTGGTCTCCACTCCCGCCTGGACTTGCCTGGCCTTCCTGCCGCTCAGCCCCCAGCTGTCGGGAACCACCCCAACCCGCCGACGTGGCTGAGCTCACAGCCAAGGGTGCCAGGCGGGGTCCATGCGGCACAGGTTGTCCAGGCTGTTGGCGGCGGCCACCAGGGTGTTGACTTTGCTCTCCCCGCCCTCAAACTGGGCGAGGTTGTGCAGGCGGGTCATGATGGCCGTGACGGCCTTCTGCACCAGGGAGACCAGCTGCTGGCTGTCCATGTTCTCGGGCTGCCCGGCAGCCGACAGCGGGGACGACGTGTCCTCCTGCGTCTTCTTGTGCCAGGCGATGATCTCGTCCCGCAGCACGGTTTTCAGGATGCCGTCCACCTGCGGGGCGAGAGCGGAAGGTTCACGTTTAACTACCGGCCCAGAGGGCAGCGTCCCGGCGAGGCGCTGTTGCGGCGGCCGTCAGGGCCTCAGTAGCCAGGGCCCGCACCACGGTCACTCTGGTGGGGACGCTGCAGCCAGACACGCGTGATGACCCCTGGGGTTCTAAGAAAGAGGCCGGGGACCAAGGGCTGCCGCACCCCCGGGTCAAGGCACCGTGGAACGGAGTCCTGAGGGAAGGTGGTGGGGGCTGGAGGGGGGCCTGCAGGCGGACGGCCAGGAGCGCCCAAGGGCGGGGACGGAGGAGGGCCGGGGACCAGGCCCACTGGCCTCTGATGGCGGCACTGGGATGACAGACAGGACGGTGTGATGGCAAGACGGACAGAACGCGTGCAAGTCCTCCTGAGCCGGATGCCCAGCTGTGGCCCACTGTCTCATCAGGGGCGCTGGGGCTGCTTAAACATGACCCAGACTGACACGCTGAGGGTCTGGCCCCAGCGCAAGGTGCTGGGCGGTCTCTCTGTTGACCTAATGCGAAGGCAATCACCCCACTGGGGCTGGAAGGAGCATGGCCCAAGTGTGGAGAAGCCCAGCTTCCTCCTGTCCACAGCCGCTCATGCCCCACGCAGTGACGCCGGCAATTCTTCCAGGTTGTAACAGGTTTTTAAAAGGGGGTTTCCAATCACGGGCCCCTCTTGGATAATCCTGTCTCCAGAAGTGAGTGTTTCTACATAATGAGAACTTGGTGCTGTATTTCAGGTCTTAACCCTAAGTGGATGAGCATCGCTGAGCTCCCTGCCTGAGAGTGGGCTCCGTGTTCTGACCCATTTCCCAGAGGCCATCACAGGCCCCAGAGCAGCGCTGAAACTGGGCTGGGGGACAGGGGGAGGAGAGCAGTCGGACATCAACAGAGCTCAAAGTCCAGGACTGCAGTCAGGAGGTGACTCAGTGATTTAAAACTTGTTCTCAGCAAATGTTTTGCAAAAGCAACTGGTGTCTGAAGCCTTCTCTAGACGCAAACTGCTTATCTGGGAAAAGAGCAATCAGTACGGACGGTCCCGGAAGTCAGAAGAGAGCAGACCGTGTGTGTTTGGGCCCCGACTGTGAAGAGACAGGCTGGGGGTCAGATGGACTGGACCGGCACCGCCGTCTGTCCTCCCAAGCACGGTGCGCAGCACAGCGCTGTCAGAGCCCCGGTGTGGCCACGGGCGTCCGGCCACGTCTCATCCCCCAGGGGTTCACCACGCACTCCTCCTGGGACGACCCTGACCCACCTTGAAGTTCGGCTGGGCGAAGCAGCGGGCGACGGCAATCATGGACGCGGTCAAGGGGCCGGAGACGCCGATGGTGGTCAGAAACTCAGAGATGTTGGGTGTGAGGCGGAAAGGGACGGGGCGGTTGGCATCCAAGTCCCCGGTGGCGTCGTTTATGTCAAAGCGGAAGTAGGCCACGTTCAGCTTGCCCGTGTCCTAAAGGTCGGAGGCAGACACTCAGGGGCGGAAGCGGCAGGCGCAGACTGAACGGGGGGCCTGGCCGCGCCCACCACGTTACCTGCGCGATCTGCAGCATCTCGGGGTTGAGTCTGTTGAGGTGCAGGACGAACTCCGCGAAGCCGATGAGCGCCAGCTGGATGGTGAACATCTTGCGGAAGGTCCAGTAGTCGGTGGCGTTGGGGAAGGTGTGCAGGGCCCACTCCTTGAGCATGCTGCGGGGCACCATGTTGCTCTGAACCTCCTTGAGGATGTCGCGAAGGACCTGGGGGATGGAGTTCAGCAAGTGGGTCAGGCGCGGGCTGGCTGAGCAGACACCTTGGGCGGGTGGTGGGGTGTGGGTGTAGGGGTGCGTGTGGTGCTCAGGGCCGCCGGGAAGGCCCCAGCCTCGGTTCTGGGTATTCCTCAACGGCCTCCTGGGCTGGCTGAGCCCAGCAAAGTCACCACACACACTGCAACACACCGTGTGGGGAAGGGCCTGACGGCGCGTGTGGCCACACTGTATCATCCAAAACACCCTGTTTCCAGCAGAAGGTTCTGAGGCCCATGGAGAAGCAGGACGATGCGCACAGCAAAGAGAAAGTCTCCTGTCGCCACTCACATCCAGGCCACAGAAAGAAGTCTCAGAACCAACGGAAAGACAAGTCTTTTTCCAAATCACCCAACATGAAAAAAGAGCAAACGGGGGTTTTCCTGGTGGTCCAGTAGTTAAGAATCCGGCTGCCAGTGGAGGGGACAGGGGCTCAATCCCTGATCCGGGAAGATTCCACACGCCACGGGGAGCGGAGCCCACGTGTCTCAACTACTGTGGCCACGTCTCTCGAGCCGGGGGTCCACGGCGAGAAGCCAGAGCGCGGCGACGAGAGAGCCGACCCTGCTCACCACAGCTCGAGAAAGCCCTAGGAGCAGCGACGACCAGTGCAGCACAAAATTTAAAAAAAAAATTATTTAAAAAAATGAGCAAAGGATATGCAAACAGCCAATTAGCAAATGAAAAAATACTCAGTATCACCTGCTACCGACCAAAATAAACCAGCACTTCACACCCACTCGGGGGGCTGTGGTCAGAAAGACAGACACTAGTAAGTGCTGACAAGAACGTGGGGAAATCAGAACTTGCGTACGTTGTGGTCACTTTGGAAAAGTCTGTGGCTCCGTCAAAATGTTAAACGTTAGAGTTACCGCATAACCCAGCGATTCCACTCCTGGTATACAGATGCCCAAGTGAAGTGAGATCACAAGTCCACATAAAAACCTGTACAAGCATGTTCACAGCAGTAGTAACTTAACAGACAAAAGGTACAAACGTCCACCAACTAATAAGTGGGTAAGTTAAACGTGGTCTCCTCATACAAGAGAATAATCAGCAAGGAAGAGTACCGACACATGCCACCAAGCAGACGACCTTGAGCACAGGCTGTGGAGGGAGCCAGGCACGAAAGACCGTATGTTGTGTGATTCTGCTCACATGGTGCGTCCAGAATAAGCAAATTTACAGGCAGCATGGTGAAAAACGCAAAGGATGAAGGAGCCGAGTTAGTAACAAAGCAAACTAGGGGAGAAAGACTAAGAAGAGACGTCCGCGCCTCCTGCGGGCCCAAGAGGGCCCCGCACCATCCCTGTGCCAGACCCGCACTCAGCTCCATCTTCACAAAGCAGGAAGGGTCTTCTGATGTAGCCACGTATTTCCAGACAAGGGTCACTGGCTCCCACAGTCCAAGGAACACAGAGCCTTGAGAATCCAGTCCATTCACCTTCCACCAACACCTCAAAACCGCCACAGTCCACGGAGACTGCTGAGCACAGAACCCCACCTGCTTTGCCCACACGATGGTGGGGGCTGACTCCAGACCCTGTGCCCCTAGCATGGCGTGGGGCTGAGACGGGCACCCCTGGGCTCTGTCCTCCTGAACCAAGCCCTTCAGGACCCAGATTAATGGAGAACAGTCCCTGGACAACAGAGGCAGCTTCTGGCCGTGGGGGTCTCTCCCCAGATCCAGGAGGCGCCTGCGGGGAGCGCGGGTAGGGCCACGGAGGCAGCAGGAGAACCGGCCACAGAGCTGCCTCTTGGTGATCCAGAGAGCCCTGGACAAAGCCTTCTCACCCATGCTCCCCCTGCCCCGCTGCCCTGGGCGGGACCCACAGGTGCAGAGACCCTAGGCCCGCCAGCAGGCACAGCTGGGATGTCCGAGACTCCCGGATCCCCGCTGCCCGCAGGTGCAGAGAGACCCTGGCCTGCCAGCAGGCGCAGCCAGAGCGTCCGGGACTCCCAGACGCCACAGAACAGCTGGCCTGGCAGGTTTCTGCTTCCCCACGTTCTGCACTTCAGCAAGGACACACCGCACAGAGACTGCGCGTGACCTGAAGGCCTGGCAGCAAACCTGTGAACGTGCCCAAGAGGTGGGCAGACAGCCTCACACCCCCTACGCCCTGCTGTCAACCAAACGAACCGGCCAGGAAGTTCCTTTAAAATTCTAATTTCTGAGCTGCTTTGCGGGAAGGACTCTGAGCTTCTGCACGGCTGAGTGGGAACGTGCCTCTGTCCTGTGGCGACGGACGGCCCTCGGCCGAGCCCCCCCCGCACCTGGTGGCTGGCCTGCGTCCCGCGCGCCTGCACCGTGGCCAGGCGGTCGTAGTAGCGGGAGATGGGGTTGTCGTGCTCGATGCCCTTCTTGGCGCAGCGCTGCTTGTAGATCTCCACCAGCGACAGCGAGGAGGGGTTGTCCTCCACCAGGCGCATCTGCGGGGACACGGCCACCACGCGGGGGACTGAGGGGAGAGAGGAGACGGCGGGTGAGGCGGGGACCGACCGGCAGGGCGCGCCTCGCATGCGCTCGAACCCCCGCAGCACTCTGCAGAGCGGGCTTCCCAACTCGCTTATCCTGGGGGGCTATGAACTTATGGGTGACTGACTTTCGGTCAGAGAGGCTGGATCACAGCTCGGGCAGCAGACAGCCCTGCACAGGACCAGACAGCACACTCGGCAGCACGAAGGGGCTGGGGGGCCCAGGCAGCCCAGCCCTGCCCCACGGGACAGGCTCGCGATGCACCCACCACCACTCGCTTCTGTAAAGACCCCACCTGAGGTTGCTGGGTGCCCCCAACAAGGTGTCAGGGGCCTTCCCAGGGGTCCTCGACTTCCAGGCGGGCGCCGCAGGTGGTGCCCACATGGCAGGTGGTGCCCAGAGCAGATCCAGAAGTTAAAGTGAAAGTCCCTCAGTCGTGTCCGACTCTTTGTGACCCCATGGCTTACACAGTCCGTGAAATTCTCCAGGCCTTAATACTGGGGTGGGTGGCTGTTCCCTTCGCCAGGGAATCTTCCCAACCCAGGGACTGAGCCAGGGTCTCCCGCATTGCAGGCGGATTCTTTACCAGCTGAGCGACCAGGGAAGCCCAGGAGATCAAAGACTGTGCTTAAAACCACGTGGAGCGCGCCATCAGCAAGCCCGCTCAGCCGGCCTCACCGGAGCCTGGCAGGCTCCCGGGCGAGCGGAGACGGCTGCGCGCCCGCCCGGGGCCTGCTTCTCCAGGCGGGCGCTGGTCGGGCGCGTGTGCTGCGGGGGCTGTGCGCCAGCAGGGCGCCCCCGGAGGCGGCCGTGCGCACGTACCTGTGAAGAACAGGTGCCTCTTGGTGGTCTCCTTCCGCTTCTCCAGGCAGGGGTTGAGCAGGCGCAGCAGCTGCAGCACCCGCTCCTCGCGCCGGGACTCGGTCAGGCAGGCGTCGTTCATGACCAGGTACGGGTAGATCTTGCCGTTGTGCCCGCGGATGTAGAGCCTCCTGGCGGCCGTGTTGTGCTTCTGCACGATCTCCACCCGCGGCATGAACCTGCCGAGACCCCGGGGCTGACACCATGCCCCGTGCCCACTCCGCCCCTCTGCTTCGACAGCAGAGCTTCCCGACGACCAACAGCGGGACGGGGTGGTTGGTTACCTACGCCCCGCCTCGCGGGGACGGGGGCGCCTCGGCGTGGGAAGGACAAAAGGGGAGGAAGAGTGGCGAAGCTGGGGTTTCACACAGTTGCGCCAAAGGCCAGGCCTCAGCAGTCAGAGGATGCCAGGGACCCCAGAAGTGAGAGGGCCTGGGCCCCTGGGACAGAGGAGCTGCTACCGATGAGCCGGCCTGGGGCCTGTGCACCCTCGGGGCTCACAGCGGAGGGGCGGCCTGGGGCCCGCACATCCTCGGGCTGACAGCGGAGGGGAGCGGCAGGGTCCGATTTGGAGGGCCCTGTTAAGGGTCGCCACTTCCCAGCTCACTTTACATTTTAAATGAGCTGCAACTCGCTTTGCTCCAAAAAATTTCACCATCGTCTGATTCTGTTTTGAACACTGTGCTTTCAGAGTATACAAAACGCTGCAGAACTCTGCCTCATCAAGCTCTGCAAGCATCCAGAAAGGGCTCTTTGGAGAGCAAGCACAGGCCCGACTCAAGGCAAGACAGGGAACCCACGGGTTCGCCAGACCCGTGAAAGGTGCCCATGCCTCCAATCCGAGGGCAGTCCCGTGTCCTCTCCCAGGGGCAGAGGGGAGGGACTCAGTGTGAACCGCTGACCCGTCTCCCGGGAGCATCTCCCAGGCATCTGCTGGGGGAAGGTGTCAGTGACCCAGGGCCGGCCAGGCGCACTCACCGAGCAATCTTGATGTAGTAATGTGTCGGCTTCGGCATCAGAAACTCCCCAGGAATTTCCACCTCGGCCGTCTGTGCTGAGAAGTTGCTCAGAAACCGGCACTTCTCTTCAATGAGGAAGAATTTTGGAAGCTGCTTGGTTTTAGCCTCCAGGATTTTGATCCACTTTTTCAGTTTGGAAATCAGATTGTGAAGCTTCATGGATCCTGGAACACTGAAGTCAAAATCTGCAAAATAGAATATGATTAGAAACATTTTCGGTCACCTGGGTGATTTTCAATTCACTGCACGACAATGACTCCGGCACGGCCCAGAGAGGAGACAGGCGCGTTTTCTGTCTAGTCTGTAATAAAGTGCTGTGAGGGGCAGGACTCCAATAAACAGCACATAAACATGCCGACTGGAATAAACGGCGCGGAGCTCTGGGCATGACACACGGCTGCTCCCACGACTCCACTTGTCACGCCCGCGTGTGAGGTTAATTGTGCATACGTGTTATCGGTTTCACGACAGTCGACGCACTTCTCTCGTGGGGTTTTTCCTCGTGGCATTTCTCCGGCTTTCCTTTACCATCTCACAGTCGGTCCCGTGACTAGCGAGGTGAGCACCGGGGAGGCAGGTCTCCACCCGCTAGGACACAGGGCTGCACCTTCTCAACTCGGGGGCAGGAAGCTGTTATCAAGGCCAGGCCTGATCTTCATGGAACGGGCTTCTGTTTGTTGTTAACTGTCATTTTGAAATAAATATTCACAGGAGTGCCAAGAAGCATACAGGGAGGGCCACACACCCCTTCCCAAATCCAAGGCACTGGCACACCACGGGCTGAATCACACACGTGACCTGGGCATGTCCTGTGCGCACATGTGCATCCGTGAGATGCGTGGGGGGCGCGTGGATCCAGGAGGCCCCAGTCCACCAGCTCTGAGCCATGCCCGCCTCCCCCACACCTGAGGCCTGGCCACTGACGGTCTGTTCTCCATCGTGACCTCACAAAGGCTTCAGAATTTAGACGTGCATGGCAGGAGTCCTTCTGAGAGCGGCTTTCTGCATTCAGCGTAGTTTCTCTCAAGTTCACCCAAGTCGCCGTGTGTGTCAGCGCCTCTCCATCTGCTTTCTGAGTGGCAGCCACACTGTGTGTGTCCCTCCTCCTTGGAGGGGCATCTGGGGGACTCACGTTTGGGGCTGTCGCCACAAGGCAGCCGTCAGCGCTCGGGCACAGCATTCGCACATGGGTCAGTCTTCCGTCTCGGGACCGACTCTCCGGAGCTGCCTTCCCCCTGCTCACAGACATGGAGCTGGAGCCAGGGCTGCGATGCTGCCGTGGGCAGAGGGGCAACCTCCTGTGCTCTCCAGACCAGAACCCAGGGCGGACACAGGGCCGGCCCCCGGGGCGCGTGGCCAGAGGGGCCCGCTGCTGGCGTCTGGCGCTCACTGCAACTGGCAGTGGGTCAGCGCCTCGAGGCTGGCCCTCTTTCAGGTTTCAGCGCCTGTCATTTTTTCATGTCAGAATCCAGATGTGTTCCACCTCTGACGCTCTATTTCAGACTATGTTTGGTTGTAGATACAGATACACTAAGTATCACTTCTTCTCAGTAGTATAGGACGGCGTCCACAAGACTTCCATGTCAGACGCCTCCGTTTGCCGTGAGGGAGAGACCACACGCGCTCCAGTTCCGGGGGGTGCAGCCTGGCCTGCGTGCGCCTGGGGGACGGGGGTCCCCAACGGGGACCTGGGCTGAGGGGCACCGAGAGGTCACTCAGAGCGGTGGGGCCAGGTCCATGCTCCCACACGCGCTCCAGCTCCGGGGGGTGCGGCCTGGCCTGCGTGCGCCCAGGGGACGGTGGTCCCCAACGGGGACCTGGGCTGAGGGGCACCGAGAGGTCACACAGAGAGGTGGGTCCAGGAAACGTGAGAGCCCCCTCCCCATCCTTCTGACGCCAGAGCCACCACCAGGGGAATCCCTGCCCGGCACCTTCAGGTCTGTACTGCCTCACCTGACCCTGTCCAGTCTTCCACAAAAACCTGGCAGGCGGTGGGACTGCGTCCTAAAACCCTGTGCCTACCCCGGCTCCAATTCTTTGACTTTTCCCTGGAGGGAAGGCTGTGCAATCTCGGGGCAGGGAGTGTCCCGTTTCCTTAGTCTAACCCGTCCACCCAGTGGTGCATTCCAGAAAAGCAACGGAGGCGGCTAACCGGGACGGGCAGGACCGAGGAGCAGGGTGAGGGGCCGCTTCCCCAGGTCAGGACTCACCGGTGGTGAACTGGCCCTTCAGCTTCTGGAAGACGGGGTCCTGGGCGGTGGCCTGGGCGCGCCGGGCCAGGGACTCGGAGGCGGCGCTGGAGAACATGGTGGACACGTTTGACACGTTCTCCAGGCCCACCCCGAACGTGCTCACCAGCTTCTTGACAAAGTTGAGGGTGTGCGGCGTGATCTTGGCGTCCGACACCGCTCCACTCTTCTCAAACGCCACCGAGTAGCACTTGGCTAGGCCCTGCTGGAGCTGCCTGAGGACCTGGGGGACAGACACACGGTGGGCTTGCACAATAGAGCTCTGTGCTCGAGCAAGCTGCCCCCTACCCCCTGGGCACCCACCCAGCCGGCCCCACCATGGACAAAGCTCTCGGAGCGCCAGTGTGCAGAACTAGGGCGGGGGGTGCCCTGGACGCTCACGCCACGAGCTGCATTCTCAACAGCAAGGAACAGCTGTCCCGAACGTTAACAAAAGAAAAAGACCCACAACCCCACCCTTTGCATCGTGCACACGCCCGTTTCTCAAGGGAAAGCCTATTTCAGCTCACGTCTGTGTACTGCGCACACACAGAGTAACACAGCACTAACGAGGGGGCCTCATGGCCAGCCAGACAACAAACGCTGATTATTTATCACCACCACCGAGGCGGCGGCCCGGGAACCAGCTCTGGCCCCTGGAGATGACGACCCCTGAGATGACCTCTGCCCACATCCTGCTGCTCCTTGGCCAGTGGTGGGATTTCAGCAGTTAGGTTCAGACATGTGAACAAAAGCAGCATTTTAAGGGCAGCAACAGCTTTCTTGATGTCGCCTTCGTTGGAGTCTTCTGCTTCGGCGGTGAGACAGCACCAGGGTGCAGACGCGGAGCCTCTGCGGCTCCATCAGCCAGGCCACCCACAGACACGCACGAGCGGGGAGCTCGTGTGGACAGGCCGCGTCCGCGAGGGCACCCAGACCCACGCCCTCCGCGGCACGCAGCCCCGCCGCGTACCTCCTCGTGCCAGTTCTCCCGGAACCAGACCATCTGGTCGACGATGCCTTCCAGGGAAGACAGCAGCGTCGGGTGCAGCTCCCGCTGCATGTGCATGATGCGGCTGCAGCGCCACATGGGGGCCGTGGCTCGTATGGGCCCTGGATCTGATGCAGAATGGGACTGGTTACCCACTGAACTTGGCTGCTGCTGTCCAGAATCTGAGAGCAACACACACAACGCCAATGTCAGCGCCGAACTGACCGACGGGAGAGTCGGCGCTCCGAGGAACCCCCGGCCAGAGGAACGCTGGTTCCTGCCGGCGCGGGACACACCCCGGGGGCCTCCCGGGGCTGCGAGGCAGGCGCCCTGTCCCGGGGTGCAGTGCTAGCAGAAGGCGCACGGGGGAGCGCGCGAGGTGGGCGTGTGACTGCGGTCCAGGTGGGGGGCGCCGGCTCCCCGGACTCCCTCTAACTGCAGTGGGAGTCTGAGCTTTTTTTAAGGTCTGGCAAAATATTTCACAATTCATTTGTATTACAGCTCCGAGAATCTAGAAGTGTGCTTTCATCAAGGAAAGCCAAACCACAGGTATAAAAAGACATTGAAAACCAAGCTAGTTGCTACGTAAGAAGTGTTACAGACCCCCTGATGCTCATTTTTTTAAAGCTTTAGCTCACTTAGAACAAAAACCCTTAACTTTCAGTTGACCCAAACTCCAATCTACCTAGCCAGCCAGGAGGTTGGCATGAAGGCCCACCCCACACAGGACCGGGAGCTGCCACCACTGTCGGGAGGAGGGAGTCACCTTCCTGGAAAGGCTCTGGCCTCGAAGTGAGCATGTCTACGTATGAAAGACGCAGGAAGCAAGCGGTGCTTTAACTGTTTACAGAGCACCACGCTTAGTGGGTAACTGAAACCATTAAGTAGGTTATTTCTCTACGTACCACAGTAATCATTACAGATTAAAAACTTCTATTTTGCATAAGTTTTTACATTTGGTTAAAATTGATTTCTTTTTCTTTAGGCTATACCATGTGGAAATGGGATCTTAGTTCCCTGGCCAGGGATCAAACCCGTGACTCCTGCATTGGGAGATCCAAGTCCTAACCTCTGGACCACCAGGAAGTCCCAGGTAAGACTGATTTCTATGTGGATTCTTCTGAGAGCTTAAGGTACCACTCCTTGTAACACAGTGAGTGGCATCTGAACTGTTCACCCGAAAGCGTTTATAACGAACGAGCCAAGTCCAACTTTGGGTTTTGGTTAGTCACTCAGTTGTGTCCACTCTTTGCAACCCCAGGGACTGTAGCCAGGTTCCTCTGTCTGCAAGATTTCCCAGACAAGAACACTGGAGCGGGGTGCCATTTCCTCCTCCGGGGCATCTTCCCGACCCAGGGATCGAACCCACAGCTCCCGTCTTGGCAGGCAGATTCTTTACCGCTGAGCCCCCTGGGTTTCACACATTTTTTCCTACGTGTGGGTGGAATCACTGGAATGGATGAACACCCTGTCACACTATGGTGAAGGAGAGCCAGCAACCCCTAGGAGGTCAGGTTTCGTCTTCCCGCCCCGGTGTCCTCCCCGCGTCTGAACACAGACGGGCCCACGGGCGAGAGGGGAGCTGCCGGGGGGCCTCTGCGGGGACAGCGGGAACTCGGACACCCCGGGGACCCGCCCCGCGGCCTGGCTGCGGCCCTAGGAGACGTACCGCTCTTGTAGCGCTCCCGCTGCTCTATCTTCAGGGTCAGGTACAGGGTCCGGATGGGGAAGTATACAGCCTGGGGATACACGCGTCCCACCTGCTCAGAGAGAGTCGGTCATGAGTGGGAAGGGGCCCGCACCTGGCCGACACCACTGACTTAGCCCCGACAGGAGGCCGGACTGAATAGCAAGCCCAACGTCCAGTTTAGCCGGAAAAGACCCAGGCAAGAGCAGCCTGGTGTATTCCATCAGTCTCGTCCACCCAAGACTCCTCCTGGCAGAGCAACCTCACTGTCATCTGGTCTAACCCGAGGGTGAGAGACTCTCGAGTGCCTGCCTCTCAGGCCGATGACAGAGAACACAAGATGATAGCCGTCTTCATTCACCAGAGCTGAGTAGGCCGACGACGGGGCTCCCTAGCGAGTCACTTCACTCTGGGTAACTGCAGGATGCAGGGGACTGGCCTTTTTCTTTTAGGTAAGGAATGCCAGTTTTGGTCAACTACAGTTCTACGGCTTCTTCAGAAGGGCTGAGCAGACATTACCCAGCTTGGCCACTGGCTGCAGGGAGGCTGGCTAACGTATGTTGAGAGATGTCCAGTGAATGATGATGCCAAGTAGAATCTACGTCTTTGACAGGTCAACTCCAAGTGAGGTACCCGTGCCCGGGACACAGCCGCAAGCGCTCAAGGAAGAATGAAACCCCTTCTGGGTGCCGTGTTGCTGCTGTATGTGAACGGGGAGCGAGCAGCGTGCCCCCAGGGGCCTGGTTACAGGTTCACGTGTGAGGGTTACATACAGGACTCTGTACCTTGATAAAACAAAGCGCCATCAAAGGCACCAATCCCAGACCAAACGGTATCCACATGTCCCGTTTAGGCCCCTCCCCTACCTCTCGGCGTTTGCGCAGGAGGAGGACAATCTGGAGCAGACCTCAACCACGGGTCACGACAGCCTTTCTACAGGCCCAGTCCCCCCAGCCTGCCCCAGTGCACACGACTGTCGGCCTCCAACAGCCACAGCCGGACAGCTGGACCAAGAGCAACAGACCCCACAGCCTGCTGAGAGCCTTCTTCTGGGGCTCAGCGCGCCCGGTCCAGCCCCTGACAGGGAGTCGGCCGTGAGCACTGACCAGACACCGTGCCCGGGCAGTAACCTGAGTGCTCCCCAGGGACCCTGCATTTTAACAGAAGGCGTACTTTGCATGTATCTTGTGGGGCAACGTGTGTGAGAGAAGAAGTTAGTATCCTGACGCCGTGAGTCCGGCAGATCAGTGCCCGCCAACCCCGCTGTGCTTGCGTGGCAACGTGTGTGAGAGAAGAAGTTGGCGCCCTGACGCCGTGAGCCTGGCAGGTCGCTGCCCGCCCTGACGCCATGAGTCCGGCAGATCCCTGCCCGCCAACCCCGCTGTGCTTGCGTGGCAACGTGTGTGAGAGAAGAAGTTAGTATCCTGACGCCGTGAGCCCGGCAGATCGCTGCCGCCAACCCCGCTGTGCTCTTCAACTACGGTCGCCTCTGCGTCACATCAAGCGACGGCTAACTGTGCGCACCTGCCCATCCATCCTAGTTTCAAAACTCTGAGCACGCACATTTTCTTTCTTGGAAAAAAGGATGTGACCAGAGAGGCCCTGCAGGTCCCACCTGGCTAATCAGGTTCAAAAGCAGCTTTCCCTCGGAGCCGACCAGACAGGTGAGCAGCTGCGGGATCCAGGCCAGCCACTGGATGGGCGGCACGCCGATGCAGTACTTGTCCACGGCATCTGCCAGGGTATTCTTGTCATCATCGAAACTCAGAAGCCACAGTACCTAAGACAGAAGGGAGGTCAGAGCTGAACCAGTCTCCGGTTCCGGTCAGGAGACATTTCCCCGACATTAAACTGCCACCCAAGGTACCTTTCCTGGCATCACAGGAAAACGCGGACAGAAGGCCCAACTGTGTGTGAAACCTCACGATAAAGCTCACAAATGAGGCTGAGAATTTAAATACAGTTTTCATCAAGGTGTAGCTCTAATGCCAACTAGTGACCGATCATGTCAGCTGGCTAGCAGTGGTCATGTGGACCCCAAGGGGCTCCAGCCTTTTATCCATACTTGCGATCTCCCCAGAACAAAACGGGCTTCTGCTCAGGTCTCAGACGACCACCACTGCCCTAGCAGGAGGCCACCCCCTGCTGGCAGTCTGCTGCCAAGAGGCGTCTGGAACTATTTCATCTGCAAGAAAACACATCTGGAGGAGGGCGGTGAGGCGGCCTCTCGGCATTACTGCGGTCGGGCTGTGTCTACAGTTGGCTTTTGCCGCTGGGACGCTCAATCCAAACTCTGACGTCAAATCAAGGAATTCTAAAAACTCCTCATCTTTATTGGACAAAGTAAGCGCAACAACCTATTCTTAAGTTATCTGCAAGAGTGGATTCTGGGTTGTACAGATGTGCTTCCCGGGGAAGCCAAGAGGGTGCAAGCTGGGAGGGCACTCGGGCTCAAGCAGCCACCCACTGGGCACACGTGGATGCAGCCCTGTGCCCGGCACTGCAGTGGGGTACCGTGGGGTGACCTTACCCTGCAGGAACCCGGGGACTCAGGGTCACCTGTGACCAGAGCCGACCGGCTCCGGCCTGTGTGCACGGCCCCGGGAGTGAGAGGTCAGAGCCTGAGGCGCGCGGCAGGGCGCGCTCCTGGCAGAGCCCCCGCAGTCTGCAGGAAGCCCCGTCCAGGCCTCCACTTTCCAGCTTTAACTGGAACCTACGGACTCCGTGCTGCCTCATGCCCAGCACGGACCAGGAGGTCGCTGGGCCCCCACCCCAGCTGGGGCCCCGGGGAGGCCTTCGGGCGGAGCGAGCCCCTGTGGCCCACCTTGGCCAGGTACTTCCTCGACTTGCTCTCGTTCTGGTGCCGGCAGGCGTGCAGGTAGCAGGTGATGGCGGACACGCCGAGGTGCAGCTGCCGCTCCTTCACAAAGATGCCCTCCAGGTAGTCGCCCCACATGGCCCAGGCTTTCACCAGCACGTCGTGCATCTGCACGGCCGCGGAGAACGCCTTGTTCGCTTCCTCAGACCTGGGGGCACACAAGTTGAGACTGCGCCACGGAACAGAAACCCGACTGCTGTAAAGGGGCTGATTCGGTGGCAGTTGGCACCTTTAAAATGCCGTGTGACCACCACCTCTACGGAGGCTGCAAACACTGTCATCTCCCCCAAGGAGCCCCGAAGCACCACTCCCCACTGCCCAACCCCCGGCCCCGGCGGCCGCCTATGGAGTCACTGCTGCTGTCTCTGTGGCCTGACCACCGCACGTCTCACATTAACAGACCCATGGATGGCGACTTTGTGTGTCTAGACTCTTTCAATCAGCCTCAAGTGTTTTTGAGGTTCATCCACGCTGACGTTCATGTCAACACTTCACTCCCTGGAGAAGGAGATGGCAGCCCACTCCAGTATCCTTGCCTGGGAAATCCCACGGACAGAGGAGCCTGGCGGGCTACGGTCCATGAGGTCACAAGAGAGTCAGACATGACTTCGCAACTAAACAACCACCACCCCTGCCAAAAGGGTTAAAGTAAAACATAATGTACGTATCTTGCATGAAGTCAGAAATACTCAACCCATATTTAAGAGCTGTGTTATGTATGCTAATGCAGGAGGGTCTGGTGATCCCTGTGAGTAAAGAAACACGAGGTTTATGTCTGCTGTGGAGAAGCAGCAGCATCTCGGCCACTGTGGATTGCCCTGGAAACATTCCATCCCTGCTCCCAATTACTTAGATTGTTGAAGCAAAGACAATTTGGTTTAATGAACACAAAACTGCTTTCATGGTCTCAAAAGGTTTACAGTGATATAGAAAAGGCAAGCATAGAAACGAACAGTTATAATACAAGTGGTAAGTAAGAGGTATGCTACAAGATTTAGAAGAGGGAGTGATTAATTTTGGAATTGGACAGGCTTAAGAAGGCCTTAGGGAAGAAGTCGTGTTTGAGCTGGTTTGTGAAGGATGATGGAGTTCACCAGAACTCAGGATGAAGGGATGGTAATGAAGAAAGGGGGGCTGTGCAGAGTCCTACAGAGAGTTCTCACAGCCGTTTAGTCTAGCGTGAAGCACCCTGATGGGAGACGGGCAGGAGAGGTGGGTGTGCGGCAGATCACCGAGGGCCACCGTGCTCACGAGCCTGAGACCAGGGCGCGGTGAGGAGCCGGGGCAGGGTTCTGAGCAGGTTAGTGGGGTGATCCTTCTGAGACACAAATCTGACCACTCTGTGGCCATGCTGAGAATGTGTGGGAGAGTGAAGAGGCGGGAGGCGGTTAGGAGGCTGGAACTGACGCAGCGCTAGTGCGTGTGGGGTGGGCCTGTCTGGGAGGCGTGTTGGAGAGCTGCACGGACCTGACTTCACAATTAAATGAGAGAGAATGTGCGTGTGCGTCAGTCACTCAGTCGTGTCCAACTCTTCGCAGCCCCATGGACTGCAGTCGGCCAGGCTCCTCAGTCCATGGAATTCTCTAGGCAAGAATACTGCAGTGGGTTGCTACTTCCTCCTCAAGGGGATCTTCCCAACCCAGGGATCAAGCCTGGGTCTCCTGCATTGCAGGCAGATTCTTTACCATCTGAGCCACCAGCAAAACCCAAAATGAAGGGGTGCAAAGCTTTAATCATTTAGAAAAATGTTAGCTATATTTTTAATAATGTTGACATTTAAAATCATGTAAGCATCAGATTGGCTTAGGTAAAACTTAATACGGAATTTATAAATGTAGAAAGAAAAAATATTAAAACACATTTCTAATGAAGGTAATATTTTCAAAGCATGAAATAAATCATGGACTAAAATGTCATAGATCTGCTATTTGAATTCAGATTTACCAGCCTTATTTGTAGTAATTTTCATATAACAATAGTTTCAACAGATAAGAAAAAATTCAGACTACCATAGCTATAGAATCTTCAAAATGGATCACCCTACAGTTTTAAAAATCATGGTTGTATTTTTATTATTCTGTGCTTGACCTTTCATTATAAAACTCATGTCTGTCCACATATGAGCCATGGCTGAACTCCTGGATCAAAGATTTCAGAAGAGAATTCAGCAACGTTCTTCATCACACAATCTACTCACCACAGAAAGCCTGGCCCCCTCTGCCCGTGGTGGAGCATGGAATTTTCAGGTCATTCAAGGGGTCACTTTCTATTAAAAAAGGCTTTTAATTCTTACTAGTAAATAAAAGTTACTTATTTCCTAGTGGCTCAGACAATAGAGAATCCGCCTGCAATGCCAGAGATGTGGGTTCGATACCTGGGTTGGGATGAGCCCCTGGAGGAGGGCATGGCAATCCACTCCAGTGATCTTGCCTGGAGAATCCTCATGGACAGAGGAGCCTGGCGGGCTGCAGTCCATGGGGTCTCAAAGAGTCGGACATGGCTGAGCGGCCAAGCACAGCAAAATATTAAAGAAAATGCCACTTCACTCTTTTTTCATGCTGGATAATATTCTACTGTTTGTACACACCACATTTTGCTTATCCAGTCATTTGAGTAGTTTCAATATTCTGCTACTATAAACAGAACTCTGAACCTTCATGAATGACTACCTGCTTGAGCTCTTGTTTTCAACTCTTTTCCATAAATACCTAGGAGTGGAATTGCTGGGACATAATTCTTTGTTTATAGTTTTTTTTGAGGAGCCACCACACTGGTTTCCAGTTGATTGACCCCTCCTCTAAAGCAAGAATCATCTCCATAAAAGGGATCAACTCTATTCCCAAGACGGCACACTGAGAAAATGGGGCAATGGAACCGTTACTGGCAGTTCCGTGGTCAAGCAACTCATAGGTAAAAAGTACCACACTCAAGCCAGCTTTCCGATCCTGCTGCAAGTTACTACTTTCCTAGGGATACAAAAGCTGAACACCATGTCTGACAACTGATGCCAACTCATGTCAATTTCTAGCTTCATCTTCACATTGCTTTTAAGTTACAAACAACTATTTAAATAATCTGATGAGTCTTTCTCTCACCCGCCACCTATATAACATACATACTTGTTAATCTGAGCCAAGAACATCCCCTTCAGTGCGTAAAATTCAGCCGTCATCTCTTTCGTGAAGTATTTTAAGTTTGTAGATTCAATAACTTCAAGGCCCTGTTTGTAAAAACAGAAAGGTTCTTGAACTTGCTAGACACTCATTGAAAACCTCAATAAAATATTGATCCAGGCAGTTAAGTCCTAAAGGTCACTGACAAATATATTTTAAACTGATGAGGCTTGCCTACCTAGAATATTTGTTGATTGACAAGGAGTATTTAAACTGAATCACTAAACACAAATTCAGTTCCAGACACCATAATGGTATTATTTTTTCCAAAGCTTTAGATATCTTGTCAGTTTCATTGTTTTTGGTTAATTTTCCTCTGAACATAGCCCACATCTACCATATACCCTCACAGTCCTGCAATTCTTAGCTTTCATTCTGTAACTACGTTACCCAAGTATATGGCAGATTAGAGACCGTGGCATATAATTCAAACACTCAAGTGGCTTCCTGTCCCTTTCTCGTTCTGGCAGAACTGCTCCCCGAGACCAAGGAGTCCTGTAGTGGTCCAGTCCCTTTCTCTGTCATCTGAGCCAGGTGCTGGCCCAGGGACCCTCACTGCCAAGGCAAGGACGGGCACCCTACCTGCATACACTCATTTTTGCCCATGACGCCTGCCAGCTGGAGGTAGCATTTGACCTGCTGCCGAATCTTCTGGAAGCAATCCACAATAGGGACGGTGGGAATGGTGTGGATACGACTTAATATATCCAGAGCCACATTGACCAGGCCCTGCTTCCGGGCAATTTTTCCATACTGGATGATTGCTGAAGCCGACGCGTGAACCCCAAGCATAGCATTGTTTGAACTTGGGTCGTGCTGAGAACTGTTTTCATATGCAGTCACAATAGCTGGAGAGGAAAGAAGTGACATTTCAGTCCACATCAGACATTTCTCAGTTTAAGGCTTAAATAAAAAATGAACAACAAACACAGGGTAGCTTATGAACATGGGAAGCTCTGTGATCAGCCCGCCTTACTCTTCCTCACATTTGCATCAGAAGGATGATCTAAGAAGCACTAACTCCTCAGTGGAGAATTACCCTCTTGGCTAAGGCTGCTCTGGATAAAAAGAGGCCTGGCAAGTCTAGGGAAAGCAGCAGAGGGGCGAGCAAGGCTCCACCCAGCCCCCCCGAGAGCAGGTCTTAGGAGTGGGGCCGCCTTCAGAACAAAAGGGCCACGACCCCTCTGATCCCATTGGTCCGCGCCCCTGGTGCCAACAGGTAGCTGTTTGGCAGCAAGTCTGTCCTGGGTGGAGAAAGGCAACAAACAGGGAAATTCTTCCCCTCTTTCACCACCTTCATCTTTTCCCTCGTCATACCAACCACCTCTACCACACCTGCCAAGAAACAGAAGATTTGGTAAAAGAAAAAACAAACAAAAAAAGAACAAACAGGAAAACACAACCAAGACGTGAACCCGGAACAGTGGGCGTCTGGAAAATTACGTGGTGGAGGCATGCCGGACCAGGCGGGTTTACCCTGGTAATGGTGCTGCCGCCACATGAACACGCTGCTCCAGTGGGACAGGTCGTCCGACACGATGGGCAGCCGGTTCCGCCACGTCTTCACCACGGTCTTCATGTCGTGCAGGCTGTTGGTCCTCCCCAGGTTGGTGGGCTGCAGGCCTGCGTTGATCTGAGCAGCCTCCTGAAGCTCGATGATTTGCTGGGCTGCCTGAGGGGACCAGGGCGAGAGAGTCCACGGTGAGCAGGGCGCGAGGACGGGATGAGGAAGGCGAACCAGAGCCGACGGGAGTGTCTCCTGGGAAGGGCCCAGGATTCAAGGGGATGCTCTGGGATTTACTCAGACGCAGCATCTGACTTATTCCACGCCTCACACACGACTCTCGGGATACCACCCACCCCCACTCTTAAGACCTCCGCCGCCGGCGGCCGTGACACTGGAGCCCGGAGAACAGCAGGGTCCACGTCGCCCCCTCCTACCCCGACAACTCGCCCTCTGCCCCCCGCTGGGTGCGGCTCTCGGTAGGTCTTCGACAATGCCTCCTGCCCTCAAGCTTTCCTCCATCAACATCTGAACCCCGGGGCCACGTCAATCATCTTGAACACAGCTCTGATGCTCTCTCCTGGCTGACACGTGCATTCTTACCAGCCCCCGCCCCTTACACCCAACACACGCTGCTGGCTGCAAACATGCGGTGCCCTCTGGAGCCCCTCTCGGCTGGGGGTGGGGGGTGGGGCGCAGCTCTGAGCCTTTTCCCATGCTGTTAAATTTCACCCTCCATTCCCCACAGCGATTCTTCCCTTCTCCAAATCTTGGGTTTATCTGTGTTTGTTTTCACAAGGCACCGAGTCACAGACGCCCCCGTAAAACTTGGGTTCTTACGGATATGTCCTCTCTCTCCAGCCTAACTCTTCGAGGAGAAATGTTTTTAAACTCTCTAAATTGTCTGAACCCCCAAACACAGCAGCAAGTTCAGGACACAGTAACCTTTTGTTTGCTCTTAATTTTAAAAATTGTCTACAAGAATTCACACTTTCCATCTGTATCTATACTTCAAGTTTAGTTCATTACACAGAGATTTCTGAAACCTTAATCTAATCTTTCCTCCCACCAAAAGCTTACTGAAGATAGAACTACAGGGTATTTGTATTGTAACAGCTTTACCGAAGTGTAATTTAAACATCACTGAAAGCACCCGTATGGTTCAGTAGTTTTTAGCACTGATCTTCCTCAACTTACCATGGTGTCGTGTCCCAACACACTCATCAAAAGTTGAAAATATCTCAAGTTGAGAATGCGTTTAAAACACCGAACCTACCAGACATCCTAGCTGAGCCGACCTGAATGTGCAAAGAACACTCATACTACCTAACACGAGGCCTGTTTAATAGCGAAGCACTGGCTTTCTCACATGATGAAAGTGAAAAGCAGGACGGCCATCAGCAGGCGGCTGTCCGCCGTCTGGATCTTGTGGCTGACCACGCGCTGACGCCTGGCGCCACCGCCCAGCACCAGAGAGCAGCGAGCACGCATGCTGGTCCGGAAAAACATCCAAATCCAGCATTCGAAGCACGGTTTCTACTGAACACCTACTGCTTTCAGGCCCCAAATAATAGATACGAAAAGGGAAAATATCAAACCAAGAAGATAAAACTGCTTTGATGAACTTCTGGTTCACTATGACGAGGATCTAAGTATATTAATAACTACATAATTTTAAAAACCTATAAAAAAAAAACTACACTATAAAAATCAATGTAGCAGTTTTAAGTCTCAGAACTCCTCTTTCCAGAGGAAGAAACGTGTGAGCACTCTGAACTGCTGCTAAAATGGCAGCCTACGGTTAGCCCTCATTCAGCCACGCTGGGAACTGCTCTGCGCCAGGTCAGAGAGGCAGAGAGCTGGCACGGCCCAGCGTGTGTGCGTGTACCTGCACATACGTACGTGCGTGTGCACACACACAGGGGCCGGGCGGAGGGGAAGGAGGACTTTCCACGCAGGGGGCGGTGTGTGCAAGGGGCTGTGGGGAGTCACTGACCGGTGGCCCGTGTGGCTGAACGAGTCAGAAACAGTGAGGATGAAACACGAAGGAAGAAGCCAAGGCGCAGGCCACTTAACCGCAGCCTTGGAGTCTCAGACGGAGACCCCGCTCAGACGGGCAGCAGCGTCACACTGAGGCTGGGGCGGCGGGCCTCAGAGCATGATCCTCAGGCAGTCACCCCTGAGGGAGGCCTTCTGTCACTGAAACCCCCAGGCAACCTGAACACCAGCAGCCGCCTTTCGGTTGTCTCCCTTCTGACTCTAGCCGTCCTCTCGCCGAGCCCGAGTGCAAATGGGAGGGAGGACGGGGGGAAGGAAGGAGTTTCCTCTGCCGTCCAGCTCTACTCACAGCCCTCAGCCTGGATGGGAGGGGCTCTGCAGGGAGGGACCCCCGGAGAAGGCCCCCCTCCCCTCTGGAGAAGGTTCCCCTCCCCCCCCCGGAGAACCCACCCCGGGGACGGGCCCTACCTGGAGCAGGGGCGTGTGCACGTGTGACACCACGTGGGGCAGCCGCCGCCACTCGCGGATGGCCAGGCTGCTGGCCATCTCCACCAGGCGCTCGATGAAGCTCAGCTGCTGCTCCTCGGGGTGGCAGATGGCCAGGTACCCGCGGTACATGTTAACCTTCCAGGCCATCTCCTTCGGGCAGCTCGCCTCTACCTGGGTGGGGAGAGCATCACACGGAGGCAGTGGGTGTACTTCCTCTCAGCGCAGAGAGTCAAAAAGCAAACTTTTTGGTAGCCAGTTATACAAAGCAGTAAAGAGCAATTAAGCTACAGACAGACACTCATTGTCTCTGGAGAACTAATGCATTAGATATTTTTCTGAACACTCTCCTTTTCCAAACACCAAAGTGTGGCCAGTCTCTCTGGCTACGAAGCCTTGCCACAGGTCCTTGCTTTAAGATCGCTTTTAGTTCCAGAAAGGGGAAACTGATACAATTCTGTTATGACAGACCAGGTGAAAAACCTACAACGTCGGCCAGGGAACTTCAAAAGCCTTAAATACGTGGTCATCTCCACTCTGCTAAGTATCAGGACAATTCTGAATTGTCTCCAACTC
This sequence comes from Kobus ellipsiprymnus, assembly GCA_006410655.1. NCBI lineage: Eukaryota > Metazoa > Chordata > Mammalia > Artiodactyla > Bovidae > Kobus > Kobus ellipsiprymnus. The sequence goes on from SJYR01002675.1 coordinate 317,624, forward strand.
ACACCGTTACCCTGAGAAATCAGTCTAACTTGCTCCACATCATATACGGAAGCAGAAGGAAGGCAGCGGTTCAGGCTTCCAAGAGTATGAGTGAACAGTCACAAACTTTACTGTCATGGAAGTCCACATTTATTATCCACTGCAAAATGTTCTCCAGATCCCTCTCGTATCCTGGTTATCAGTTCTACTGATGAAGCAGACGGAGCCCAGAGCATCACATTGGCCCCCTAAGCCCAGGCGGAGGCTCCAGATGTGCCCTGGAGAGCCCCCGTGTTTGCCCAGCACCTTCTAAAGAAGGTGTTAGAACTCATCACATCTTATTGGCCTTTGACTGATCAGCATTTTAAAACTCTTTTCAGCATTTTAAAAACTGTAAATAAAAAAGAGTCTGTTCAAAAATAACCTCTTTGTATATAAGAAGATGAAAGAACACAGAAATATTCTTGAAAGAATGTTACAGGACTTGCTGTAACAACATCACTAAGACATTCATCGGAAGCACCTCTAGAAGTGACAACAGAATGACACCAGAGCCGCGCGGCTCTCAGTCCGGAGGGGCAAGAGCGGCGATGGCGATGGCGACGCACTGCCCTGACACCGGCCCTGTCTGCTGTCGTCTGACCCTGGAGCAGTCACGTCCGTGGCCCCTCCTGCCTCTCAGTAACCCAGTCGTGAAGAAACTCAGGGAGGCAAACTTGCGAACACAACTGCTTCCTACAACGTCCATTACCATCACAACCTACCGTCTCACACCTTCCGGACTTAAACACTAGTTAACAGGACTTGTTCCATCACCCCTACTCTCTGGAACATTAAGAACAAAAGCATCTCATGTTTCCTCTGCTGGAAAATACTACCTCATTTATTAAATCGAACCAAGAAATTATGGGGCAAGCAGCCCCATAATTGTAAGACATAAGAGAAAGATTTTTTTTGAAGTACTGGTAAATGAGTAAATAATTCAGTACTATCAAAAACACTTGAAATTAATTTCTTACAGATTACCTATAGTGCTCATTAATATACTCTGAGCTTTTTCCAATCAGTAGGTGCCTTAAAACGGGGAAAATAATCAAGAACTTGTAAAAGAAGAAACTCATCTGTCAGACTCATGGTCAGCATGACGCTGCACACACCCTGCTAAGTGAGGCCTTGGGAAGGAGAAGAAGAAACATTAGAGTGAGCTATAAGTATTTTTATATTGATATAGAGTATTTATCAGAATAAAGAAAGGACGTTAAAAAAAGAAACAAGAACCACCAATGGTAAATACAACCTGTCAGTGAACTGTTTTTGTTTACTCACATAGTGACTGGTTTACTTCTCAGAGTAACTCCCTGCATCAGGGGAGCCATCTCCCCGACCCCAGCTGGAAGCCCAGACCCCGGGCTCTATAACCGCCCTGTAGTTAACAGTTCTTGCACCCGCCGCGTTTTGTTCAAAAGCAGCAGCAGTGGCGAAGCAAGCACGGGAGCCACAACGCGGACAAGGCTCTCAGTCAGTCCTTTCAAACACAGCGGCCTGTAACCGCCGTGCGCTTTGAGCCTACACGTTAAGAAAGGGAAATCACTGTTGCGACTGTAAACACGCCCTCAGCAGGCAAAGGGGCAAGGTGAGAGCAGGACTGCAGTACAAACCCCTAAGCCCCGTGACACGGACCCCACAGGGCAAAGGTTAAAACCTGAGCAGGAAAGGGGCGCCAGGGGAGAGAGACAGGAGGGAAAAGAGTGAGCCACAGGCACGGCTGCGTCGGCAGAGGCCGAGGCGCCGGCGGGGACGTGGGCTCGGGCGGCAGAGCTGGGCCGTCAACCCCGGCTGCCGATGCCCTGCAGAGGCTCCCAGGGTGAGAGGCCCGTACTTCGGTGCCCACTCTCCTGTCTCACACTGAACTCCTCTGGATGGAGTTTAACTTCTGAAAAATGTGCAGCTCAACCAAGTTAAGGGCTCGACTTCACCGATACGACACAGTTACCACTTCCGTAATACAAGACACGGTTGAACGTGATACTGCCTTTCATGCCGTAATCTCACTGACAGCCCGGCCCTGAGCTTGCACTACACTCACACCTGCAGCGCCTCTGCCAACCAAATCCACCAGCAAAACGGCCTCTGTTCTTCCCAGTTTCTCAGAGAGTCCAGTCTCCACACCTGACGCTTACTGTAACCGAAGGATGAACTAAAACTAAGTCATCGTTTAACTCAGACTCAGGAAAGATGTTCGTGAAAACCAAAAGTAACTCCTACTTCCCAGGAGCTATCTTGCATCTGCCAAGGTGCCCCGCGTGATGCAAGTGAAGGGAGACCCCTAGAGACCCGGGGCTTTGGAGAAAGGGTCCCCCGTGCTTGCAGAGACTGTACCCAGAGCGTGGACAGGCCACGCTGCGGGGGCTACGGTCCTCACCTGCACCAGCGCCTCCTTCATGGCGCTCCAGTTGGACACCCGCCAAGCACACTCCAGGACCAGGTAAGGGTTGATGTGACCTTTGGACTGGCCGTACTCCGTCAAGGCTTCCCACTGGTTCAGCTCCTTGGAACACCTGGAGACCAAGGATCGGCCTGAACTCAGTGATTTTAAGCCACTTCCATTACACAGAAAGGAAAAAATGTTTCCCCCAACAGAGAAGGGTGGGCTTTTGTGGGGTGCCGCAGCGCCCTGGGCACTGAAGCAGGGCCCCCCCTGGAGCGGCAAGAACAGCACCCCCACAGCAGAGCAGAGCTCCGGGCCAGTGAGGCAGGACTTAGTCACTTTCTCCAACACGCACTCAAGCACTCGAGCCTTTAACAGCTGTTTCTCGATTTTTGTTTGTATTTTTCTTCGTGGGGCCATAAAGAGAGCAGCAAAGCCCCTTTCTAAAAATACTTGTTGGGGAAAATTTCAGGCTTTCCGCTGGCTCCCTTGGGTGACCCCTGGCCGCGTCCCCGCTCAGCTCACCGGACCCAGTGGTCCTCCCAGAGCTGGTACTCCGGGAAGATGGCAGGGGAAGCGTTGCTCCTCTCGTGTTCCTTCTTGGCTTTATCCATCGCCTTTTCATACGACTCTTGCGCCTGTAAAAGTTAACAATGCCTTCAAACTGCTGCTTAACTAGCAACTGCTGCACGACCACTGCTCAGTTACTTAGGGCAAGCCTGATCGCAGACCCGGGGCCATTTCGGGCTCTCAGCGTCTCTGCCCAGAGAACGGGAGTGGACGAGCTGGCGCCTGAGTCCCCGCCCCGAGCAGAAGCAGCGGGACTTCGCGCAGGTCTCCACCTGTCAGGGACGGCAGCGGGGCCACAGCTGTGCCTCCGCTTCCGGAACTTCTGCGGCTCAGCATCCTACCCGGGGCTGCGGCCATGCTCAGCTACCCCACTGCCGAGCAAGGACGGGCAGGGGGACTAAACTCTCAAGCTCCACCAACCCCAACGGGACCGAGGACTGCAGACGGGAAGCATCCACACCGGCCACGCTGACAGTGAAGAACTTACGACTGAGACTTCAATCTCAAGAGTCTGTATCGGATAAATATGTGCTTCCAAGAAATCAGGAGACTTCTTATTTAGACAGGAACTGCCTTGAGGCCACAACACCGGGGCCGCTGTGAGCGCCCTCCACCGCCCACGAGGCCCGGAGGCGCCCCGGCGCCGCTACCTGCTCGAAGAAGCCGTGCTGCTCGTAGGCGATGGCCGTGGCCGTCTCCGAGTACTTGCAGCGCTTCTGCCACAAGCCCGCCCACATGTCCTCCTCTTGCAGCAGAGAGTAGAGCTCCGCAAGGGAGTCCAGGATCTCCTGGAACAGAACGCGGTCTCTGGGTGCTCGTGGGGGGGAGCGCCGTGTCTCCCTGACAGGGTGGCTGCACGGCCCCTAATCGGCCACCGCTGGGGAGAGAGCCTCAGCACGCGTGGCACGAGGGGGCGAGGCCTCACCTGCTGGGGCGGAGTGATGCTCTCCTGCTCATAGAACTCGGCGGTCTGCTTGGGCTTGATCTGCAGGCTCAGCCCCTTCTCGAAGGCCTGGTGCTCTAGCATCAAGGTGGAGCGGAACCAGAGGTTGTGGGTCTTGCCCAGGTACTTGAGGACGCAGGGCCGGATGGGGATGGGCGGGACGCACTGGGACATGGCCTCCACAAAGCAGTTGAGGGCGCTGGGCTGGCAGTCCCGCTGCACCTGGTGGCTGCCGCTGCACAGGAACGGGCTGATCTCACCCGCCAGAGCCTGAAACCCAAGCACACGCTGGGGCTGGCTGGGGCCTCGTGCGAGAACCAGCCCGCCTTCGTGCTTTCCCCCGACGTCTGGCATGCATGTGATAGGTAACTCACGCTTGGATAACGCTGGTTTCCTCAGTCTTTGAAACTTCATCAAGAGTTTCTTTCACGAACACTCCTCAAAAGCCAAAACTGCATTTTTCAAAGGAGGATTTAAAGGAAACACAGACTCACATGCTGCTGTCTGTCAGACAGGATCTTCCACAGCCTGGGGAAGAGCTGGACCCACGTCTTCTCGGCCAGCGAGGTGGAGATGTGGCAGAGCTGCACGAAGGCGCCGAGCAGGGCTCCCGTCTGCAGGGGGAGAGTCCGTCTGGCGCCGGGCCCCGCCACGCGGGTGCCGCCCCAGCTCCCTGCCCGGGAAGCAGGACCACCCACTCTACCCGACGCTGGTCCACTGCCAGATGCTCAGAAGCTGAACAGATGCCTGCCGAAGTGAAGCCCGGGTCCTGGGCACCACAGACCCCTCCTGCTGTGCTGGGCAGCTAGCACAGGCACGGGAGAGGCGCTCGGTGACATGCCTACATGTCGAACTTCCCAGGGCACCTCCTAGCACTACTGATTTCACCACATCCGAGAAGTACGAACACCACGCTGACCCAGAAAGCGCAAGCAAGAGATATACAGATGCCATCAGAGAGAGGCTGCTGAAGACACCAAGGGGAAACAAATATACGCATAGGATCTATGTTATTCGCCAACAAGTGTCATACTGAAGAAGGAATCAAGAACCATGAGAGGTCGGAGTCTCTGCAACGAACAGTGGGCAGATGGAGAAGCGACTGCAATGGACAGGACGGGACCAGAACGCCCCACAGCGGGGGACCCAGCGGGCACATCACGTCCACAAACGTGGCTGCCTCGGCCCACAGCTCCGCTGTCTCTAAGGTGTGAATTTCTCACAGTCAGGTTACTGGCAGCTTGAAGCCCACCTCCCCACACAGCGACACACAGCCGGCGCAGAGGGGCTCGGGCACATGCCTGTCAGCCCACAGTGGGCCCTGCGGCTGAGACAGAGACACGTGTGTCAAGACCATGTTGTTGCTTTCGCCCAAGAGCAGACCAGGAAGGGAGCTAACCCCAGACCACATCCCTGTCAAAAACGCGGAAGCCCAGGATACAAACATTCCACAGAAAGGGGGAGAAAAGAGTCAAGTGCAGAATGCTCTTGTCTGCTACTCAGGCTGCCTGCGATGAAACCAGCCTGGCTGCCGGGCAGGCGGCTCCTGGCTCCACATCATCACAGCAGAGGCCAGAGCTCTCAGCGGCCACGGACCTGTCCCCAGAAACGCTCGCCTCGAGCTACGAATGGGGGAGCCGTGGGCTCACGGACTGTTCAAAATATCGTGGGCGGGGGCGCGGGGAGCAGGGGAGAGCCACCATCACGCACAGACCTTCACTTCCCGGAGCGTATCAAGGAATTTGTCATGTCTGTTGGTTAACATGTGCAGCTGGTTTCCAATGTCCTTCTCAGACAGCTCTTTGGTTTTGGGCGTGCTGGTCTGATCTCCAGGAGCCAGTTCAATGTCTATCTCTACATCCTAAAGAACACAAAAAACAAGCGTGCAAAACCAAAAGGTCAAATAGTTAAAGAAAATCGACACACACAACTTTCATAAACTTTTTGTTACATTTTTGCCAAGTAAAACTTCAGTTCCCTGGAAGTCTATGATTATTTAAATAATCCTGAGTTCTAAAATAAAAGACAAGCAAATAAAACTAGACCAGATCTAGCGCTTTCTTACATGATGCTATAAAAATGTCAGCATTTTGCTGTCATACTTGGATTACAGGAAGGAAAATAAAAAAGAAAGCCCAACTTTAAGCAGTATAAAGACTACTAGGAATCATCGCCTGCCGTTCCCGAGAACGCAGCACAGATTGTTTACCTGGATCAAGACTACCATCGGGGCCAGTGCACAGCACCTTGTGGGCACAGGGCTTTACACAACTCGTCCCCAAAGAGGAAGGAATCTGATTTCTGTCTGAAGCTTCTGGGAAGTAACAGTCAACATCCCATCACCAGACTGGGCTCAAAGTCAGGTTATGGAACAGTTGGTGTGTGCCATTGAGAATGAAAACAAGTCACATCAAAAAAAGTGAAAGTAAAAGTGAAGTCGTGTCCGACTCTTTGTGACCCCGAGGACTCTACAGTCCATGGGATTCTCCAGGCCAGAACACTGGAGCGGGCAGCCTTTCCCTTCTCCAGGGGATCTTCCCAACCCAGGGATCAAACCCAGGTCTCCCGCATTGCAGGCAGATTCTTTACCAGCTGAGCCACAAGGGAAGCCCAAGGCTGCCTTTGAGTCATGTCAAAGCCGCCACTCATTCCACAGAGGACTACAGAAAGGAAAGAAGATCCCACCACCAAATGATCTCCCACTTAGCAAGTGTAAAGTGAAAAAAGTTTTAAATTCTTATTTGTTAATGAAATACGTAGAGATCTCACACACAAGAAGGGGTACAAACCACCCCTTTCAGAGCAAAGAGAGTGCCTTCCTCCGCCAGTACCAACCGGCTGTCTTCGGACCCCCAACGCTCCAGCCAGCTTGAGCTTCCACGGGACGACAGCCTAAAGGACATGTTCACAGGTCCACACCTTGAGGGGCGTCCCCACTCCCACACGGAGTCCTGACAACCATCGGGTCCGAGGCTCAGCCCTGATGGTTAATTACAGGCTCCTGGGCTGCCCCAGCCAGACTGGGCACAGACCCAAGAAGGTCAGAGTAGGTGGCCTATGGAACCAGCTAGAGACACGGCTCCTTCAAGACAGCGTCACTCTCCAGAGCGGTGCTTTAGGATACAACGTGGACAGCTCCTGACTTGGAGAGGACCATCAGCAGAGAGTTAAAGACTCTGTCCTCAGCAGCACCAACTCATGATAAGTGACTGCTCTCAAAACTGAATGGCAACACCAGCTGCTCATCAGTTCTACCCTGAAATCTTGCCATCTGCAACATGGACAGACCCTGAGGGTACTGTGCTCAGCGAAATACACCAGACCAAGAAAAAGACACACACAGGCTCAAACACAGAGAACAGACAGGCGGCTGCCAAAGGCAGGCGGTGGGAGGTGAAACGGGCAAAGACACGCAAAAGACATAAACTTCTGGTGATAAAATAAACTCATCATGGGGGTGTCATGTACAGCATGGGGACGACAGTTAATAATGCTGCACTGTGTATCTGAAAGTTGCCAAGAGAGTAAATCTTAGAAGCCCTCATCACAAGAAAAAAAAATCCTGTAACTACGTGTGGTGATAGAGGTTAACTATACTTATGCTTTGAACTGTGGTGTTGGGGAAGACTCGAGAGTCCCTTGGACTGCAAAGGAGATCCAACCAGTCCATTCTGAAGATCAGCCCTGGGTGTTCTTTGGAAGGAATGATGCTAAAGCTGAAACTCCAGTACTTTGGCCACCTCATGTGAAGAGTTGACTCACTGGAAAAGACTGATGCTGGGAGGGATTGAGGGTAGGAGGAGAAGGGGACGACCGAGGATGAGATGGCTGGATGGCATCACCCACTCGATGGACGTGAGTTTGAGTGAACTCCGGGAGTTGGTGATGGACAGGGAGGCCTGGCGTGCTGTGATTCATGGGGTCGCAAAGAATCGGACATGACTGAGCAACTGAACTGAACTGATACTGTGATCATTTCACAACACACACAAATACCAAATTGTTACGTGTACAGCTGAGACTAACAGGAGGTTTGTCAACTACACCTTGACACAAAACAGGAAACGGTAAGTACCTGAACAGGCACCACACCCAGACCTTTCCGCAGAGACAGGTTCTGATCTGCCCCTCTCGCCCTGACCCCCACGGCTGACGCAGCGCCGCCCAGCGAGCCGGGGGGCTGCGCCCTCACCTCCTCCTTGGACTCGCTGTTCTCGCGCTCCCGGGGCTCCTGCTTGGCGTGCGTCACCATGGCGAAGGCCGCGCGGTCGTGGCTGTCGGCCAGGTTGATGACGTTGGTGATGGAGGGCAGCATGGCACCCTGGCAGCTGGTCCCGATGGGCGTGCTCTTCTCACACACGGCCAGGAGGAGCTGGGGGCACGCAGGGGAGGAGAGGCCTGGGACCTGCGCCTGGCGCTCAGGCGTGGGGACCCCGGTGACCTCCGAGTCACCTAAAGCGGCACACACGTGCACTGACCGCCCCAGCGCCTGGCTCGCTCTATCCCGCTGCCCCCACCTAGACAGGAGCCCGCACCTCCCTTCCACTGTCCCCACTCAGGTGCCCCCGACTCCATGTCTCAGCAGGCTGGACAGAGGGGCCAGCTAGACCGGGCCCCGGAGACTAGACCGTGTGCTGGGCATGATGGCAAGCAGCGACGCGATCTGCTTCACCATGAGAAAGGTCACGAGCACGGCTGGCAGAAGAGGCAGCCTGTGCTGGGCAGCACGGGGTGGGCGAGCCCTGGCAGGATACTCCTGGCCCCGTCGTGAGGAGCGAGAGGGAAGGCAGAGGGGCGTGGGGCCATGCAATGGTGCCACCTGGAGTCAGGCCAGACCACGGGGCAGAGGAGGAATGGCCAGCCCCTCCTCCACGGTCTCTCTGATCTCCTGACCCAGAGCCTGGCACCTGATATAACCGACAGCCTCCTGAATAAGGAACAGTCGAGGACCTCTGCCCACTGCGCCGCCATCAGAGTCCCACCCGCAGCTGCTCACGGTGCCGAGAACGGACGCTCAGCCCCGGCGGAAACGCGCCCGCACGCTCTCCCTGGAGCCCGGCCACGAGCCCCTCCTTTCCCTCTGGGAGAATTGCGCAGCCTGGCACGTCAGACAGCGGTGACTCCCTGAAGATGTAGTCAACAGCCTATGTGCACGGCATGCGTAGCCTGCCGTTCTCGACGGGAAATCTAGGCTGTCTGGTGTGGCACGCTGGTAACAAAGCCAAATAATGAGGAATACAGATGCCTGACCACGAGCTAGTTAGAAACGGAGGCCATCTGACTCGCCACCCACTGAAACAGCCTGTTCGAGGGGGCCCTCACCTCCAGCTCCCTGGCCCCGTGAGCTAAGTGGTCAGAGCCTGCGTGCTGTGAGGCTGGCTCGGCCTGGCCCCTCCGACTCCTGGCTGTTGGTCAGTTTCTTCCTACTAGAGAGGACAGCGGTTCTGCGGTGGAGACGTCTGCCTCTCTGTGTCGGTGTGGGCACCGGCTTACCTCGATGCACTGCTTGATCCAGAAGTGGTTCCCCATGGCCTCCCAGTTCTGGGAGCAGGTCACATAGAGCAGGCGCTCGTAGACGCGACGCTTCATCGAGTTGTCAAAAACCTCGAAAAACTTGGCCCTGATGAGCGGCTGGGCGCAGCGCAGCCCCGAGAGAAAGGCCGGCTCAAGCTTTGCGGTCAGCTCGCTGCCCGACAGCGTCTCATCCCTGGAACATTTGAACAAGAGGCTCACTGATGACACTGACCTACACTTAGTGTCTTACAATGTGAGTGAACTGAAAACTTATTATATACGAGATTAAAAAGTCACACCGCCAGTGGGTCAGAGAGCATAGCAGGGACGACACGCAACGTGTTCAGCTGCGGTGATTACCTGTAGACGTAGTTAACAAGGTCTAAAAACTGGGCGTTTAGTTCAAGGTCTTCTGGAAAACGCTTTTCTATGTATGTCATCATTTTCACAAGCAAAATGGACTTCTCCCGGAGTGTTGGTGTCTGCACAAATTTAAGAGTCAATTATCTGAGAAAGGACACGTTCAAAAGTATTTCAACCATCTGCTCAATTGATTTTTAACCTCCTACAGTCTTGTCAGGTAAAATAAGGTTGTTTCTAAATGGTTCTTTGGATGCTTAAGATCCAGACAGGTGCCAACATAATTTTCCTGGGGGGCTACAACTCACTTGGGAGAAAAAACAACTAAACTAGAAAACAAATCGAAGTTTGCAAGCGTCTTAGTTACCAAGTAATAGTCCCTCATCATTGTTATTTTTGGCTTATTTAACATTGTAACAGAAGTAAAAACCACATTACACGACCAGTTACTTCAAGTTTCTGTTCAAAATTTGTGAAGCACGGTGATAAAAATCCAACTTAAAGAATGCCATGAGGGCAACTACCGGAGAGAAAAGAATACTCTGCTTGAGAACTTGCAGAAGCGTTTAGAAGCGACGGCTGAACCTTCTCTTGGGAAGGCCCACAGGCCAGGGCACAGCCCCTGCCCAGCTCACCTGATTGGCTGCCATCGGGGAGTTGTTTTTAACCCATTCTTCCACAATTTTCACCACGGACCGGAGGATTTTGGCATCAGGGGATTTCTCAATGAGGGAGGTCAGGATGGCCTGAATGAAGTTCTTCCTCATCTCCATGCTCATCACAGCCAGGCGCGTCTTCACCAGCTCCAGACTCAGCATCACCAGCTCACTGGTCCCTGCGCACGCGAGACGCGCCAGCTATCCCCACCACCCAAGCAGCTGGGTCCCGCCCACGCCCTCCCCGGAATGCTTCTGCCCCGAAACGAGAGCTCCGGCGTGGGAAGTGCCACCTGTCTCTGACCGCACCCCCGTGCCAGGGCGGCCCAACCGGAGCCTCCTCACAGGGCAGGGGACGCAGAGCTGACGGGCCCGGGGGCTCGGCCAAGCCCTGGAGCCGCGCGCGCGGCCCCGGCGACTCCCACAGCCCCCCTCCCCACCGCACGCCACCCGAGTTCCGGAGCGCACAGCTTGGGTCTGGACCCTGAGACTCCATCCTTTAGAAACAGTGGCTCTGATTTAGCCGTCTCTGCTTACAGGAAAACTGTTAGACAGCTCTCATCTAGTGGCAAAGGGTCCTCAAAATCTCTTCATTCTACAATCACAAGCTTAAACAGCATTTCACTTTAAAAGCGTGCTCAGCTCGGGTGGTCAATGAAACGTCCGGAATCGCTCTGTTAAGAGCAAAGGATGAACACGAAAGCCGCGGGCAGCGGAGCTGGCAGTCGCGGCGCCCTGCTCAGGCGTTGCGGCCCGAGGCGGGCCGGCCCGGCGCGTCACCTGAGGCGGCCTCCGTGCTGCCCGAGGCGGCCTGCGGGCTCAGGTGCTCGCGCACCATCTTCTGCAGCGAGCGCATGAAGACCGAGATCAGCCTGTCGATGTAGCTCGGGTTGTTGCTGCAGGCGGACTTGAGGATCATCAGCGTCCCTGCAGCGGGGGGAGAGCCAGGGGGTTTCTGAGTCTCTAAAAACTGAGTACGTCACAAAAATGTCAGCTACCCCTAAAAATATTTAAACAACACACTAGATAAAAATGGGCCGTTTTTGACAAAAGTACAGATTGATCTGAAATGTTGACATTGCTGTTAAGCCTGAAACAAGCCTGAACTGCTCGAGTCCACTCGTGTGAGGCTTTTTTCCAGCAGTGTACACAGCAGCGCTACACGGTCCTCAGTCAGCTCCATCTGCGGACGAGACACGGCGGGCGCAGAGAGACCCTGTACAGACACTGAGGCCGACTACACTCACAAGAAGACTTGCGCCTGCATGAAGCTGGCGCCCCAGGCCCAAAATCGTTCAAGAATCAGCTGTAAACGTCCCATAAAAGCTTACACCATGGACCGTTAAACAACCCTGAAGATGGCGGTGGAGAGGAGCATGTGTGTCTGAGGCAGGAAGAAGCTCTGAGGCTGGGCGGGGCTCTTTCATCTCCAAGACCCCAGGGGACCGTGGCCTTGTGTGCGCCCGGCCACTCGCAGACACTCTCAACAACACATCGGCTCAGAGCTCCCAACACGCTGGGCCCTTCCCAGAAGGGAAGCCCGTCTAAGCGAGCAGAGAGACGTGTGCAGGAGGGAGGCGCACTCACCGAAGAGCTGGGAGGGGCTGGCGCTGGCGGCCTTCTCGTAGTTGGTGAGCCCCTCGTAGATGACCTTGCCCACGGCCGCATACAGGCACTCCAGCTCCTCGTACTTGGAGGCCACGCTGGAAGTGCCTGAAACAGGAGTGGGACTGTGGGGCCAGGGTCCGGGTGGTGGGCCCTACCCGGCTCTGAGAGACACTGACTCTCCCCAGGCCAGCTCTGAGCTTCATCATCTGGGACCCACGGTGACCCTCACCCCACGACACGTGGCTCCCAGTTAACGGAGCTCGGTGACCACCTTTCATGTCCCCGAGCCGCGACTCAACCCCCCTAAACACAAGGAAAACACGCCAAAATCCTATCTTGCCAGCTGTTCAATGCTTGACCAAAATGATTTAACCGAACTTTCTTTTAACCTTACAGAAACGGTAATGTTTAGTTGATGAAGAAAAACTGTATTTCCCAAATGGACCAAAAAATGTAATGCAAAGACTTTGACTGTGAAGTTCTGTCAACCTTTTTTTTTTAACAAAGAAATTTTCATGGTATGAAAAAAAAAAAGCTTGGATGCTAAAACGGCTGATATGGCAAGCAGAGGAGGGAGGAGCACTCTCAATAATAAGCCCTGGGCCCACCCAGCCAGGCGGAAAGAAGAGAGAGAGGGGGGTGCACTGGCTACGTACTGGGCTCGGTGGGGAAGAGGCTCATGAGGCGGGACAGGAGGCTGTGCACGGCCCGCAGCACCTTGGTGTTGCCGCACGTCATACAGGCGGCCACGCCACGCTGCAGGGGCTTGAAGCTGCTCAGGATGGCCGGCGGCTGCAGCACGGGGATCAGGAAGCTCAGCACCTCCAGGCCGGTGCAGACGTTCCCGTAGTTCACCTGGTTCGGCTGCTCCTGCAGCGGGGGACATGGGCCGAGCACGGATGAGACAGCATATGAGTGCTGGCGGTGGAAGGGGGCAAGCGAAACCCGAGCCCCGTGCCACTGAGCACTTGGGAGGTGAAACCAAAAAAACCCAGAACCACCAAGGGGTGAACATGTCAGGTGTATAGAAGGCCGCCACATCCTATGACTACAGTAAGATTTCACAATCCTCGTTTCAATAAATTCGCTTTAAGTATTTAGTCAAACTTCCTTTAAAAGTTCACGAAAAACATTAGTATTTGGCTTAAGAAGGCAACTACTGCAATGAATTTGCTTTTCTCCTTTCATGTTTTTAGTTCAACTACATACATCCTTCCAAAAGGAAACATCCTTGAAACTGTGTCTTGTAAAATCAACTTCACAAATTGTCAGAGGGTCTGGACCCTGAGACTCCATCCTTTAGAAACAGTGGCTCTGATTTAGCCGTCTCTGCTTACAGGAAAACTGTTAGACAGCTCTCATCTAGTGGCAAAGGGTCCTCAAAATCTCTCCATTCTACAATCACAAACTTAAACAGCATTTCACTTTAAAAGAGTGCTCAGCTCGGGTGGTCAATGAAACGTCCGGAATCGCTCTGTTAAGAGCAAAGGATGAACACGAAAGCCGCGGGCAGCGGAGCTGGCAGTCGCGGCGCCCTGCTCAGGCGTCGCGGCCCGAGGCGGGCCGGCCCGGCGCGTCACCTGAGGCGGCCTCCGTGCTGCCCGAGGCGGCCTGCGGGCTCAGGTGCTCGCGCACCATCTTCTGCAGCGAGCGCATGAAGACCGAGATCAGCCTGTCGATGTAGCTCGGGTTGTTGCTGCAGGCGGACTTGAGGATCATCAGCGTCCCTGCAGCGGGGGGAGAGCCAGGGGGTTTCTGAGTCTCTAAAAACTGAGTACGTCACAAAAATGTCAGCTACCCCTAAAAATATTTAAACAACACACTAGATAAAAATGGGCCGTTTTTGACAAAAGTACAGATTGATCTGAAATGTTGACATTGCTGTTAAGCCTGAAACAAGCCTGAACTGCTCGAGTCCACTCGTGTGAGGCTTTTTTCCAGCAGTGTACACAGCAGCGCTACACGGTCCTCAGTCAGCTCCATCTGCGGACGAGACACGGCGGGCGCAGAGAGACCCTGTACAGACACTGAGGCCGACTACACTCACAAGAAGACTTGCGCCTGCATGAAGCTGGCGCCCCAGGCCCAAAATCGTTCAAGAATCAGCTGTAAACGTCCCATAAAAGCTTACACCATGGACCGTTAAACAACCCTGAAGATGGCGGTGGAGAGGAGCATGTGTGTCTGAGGCAGGAAGAAGCTCTGAGGCTGGGCGGGGCTCTTTCATCTCCAAGACCCCAGGGGACCGTGGCCTTGTGTGCGCCCGGCCACTCGCAGACACTCTCAACAACACATCGGCTCAGAGCTCCCAACACGCTGGGCCCTTCCCAGAAGGGAAGCCCGTCTAAGCGAGCAGAGAGACGTGTGCAGGAGGGAGGCGCACTCACCGAAGAGCTGGGAGGGGCTGGCGCTGGCGGCCTTCTCGTAGTTGGTGAGCCCCTCGTAGATGACCTTGCCCACGGCCGCATACAGGCACTCCAGCTCCTCGTACTTGGAGGCCACGCTGGAAGTGCCTGAAACAGGAGTGGGACTGTGGGGCCAGGGTCCGGGTGGTGGGCCCTACCCGGCTCTGAGAGACACTGACTCTCCCCAGGCCAGCTCTGAGCTTCATCATCTGGGACCCACGGTGACCCTCACCCCACGACACGTGGCTCCCAGTTAACGGAGCTCGGTGACCACCTTTCATGTCCCCGAGCCGCGACTCAACCCCCCTAAACACAAGGAAAACACGCCAAAATCCTATCTTGCCAGCTGTTCAATGCTTGACCAAAATGATTTAACCGAACTTTCTTTTAACCTTACAGAAACGGTAATGTTTAGTTGATGAAGAAAAACTGTATTTCCCAAATGGACCAAAAAATGTAATGCAAAGACTTTGACTGTGAAGTTCTGTCAACCTTTTTTTTTTAACAAAGAAATTTTCATGGTATGAAAAAAAAAAAGCTTGGATGCTAAAACGGCTGATATGGCAAGCAGAGGAGGGAGGAGCACTCTCAATAATAAGCCCTGGGCCCACCCAGCCAGGCGGAAAGAAGAGAGAGAGGGGGGTGCACTGGCTACGTACTGGGCTCGGTGGGGAAGAGGCTCATGAGGCGGGACAGGAGGCTGTGCACGGCCCGCAGCACCTTGGTGTTGCCGCACGTCATACAGGCGGCCACGCCACGCTGCAGGGGCTTGAAGCTGCTCAGGATGGCCGGCGGCTGCAGCACGGGGATCAGGAAGCTCAGCACCTCCAGGCCGGTGCAGACGTTCCCGTAGTTCACCTGGTTCGGCTGCTCCTGCAGCGGGGGACATGGGCCGAGCACGGATGAGACAGCATATGAGTGCTGGCGGTGGAAGGGGGCAAGCGAAACCCGAGCCCCGTGCCACTGAGCACTTGGGAGGTGAAACCAAAAAAACCCAGAACCACCAAGGGGTGAACATGTCAGGTGTATAGAAGGCCGCCACATCCTATGACTACAGTAAGATTTCACAATCCTCGTTTCAATAAATTCGCTTTAAGTATTTAGTCAAACTTCCTTTAAAAGTTCACGAAAAACATTAGTATTTGGCTTAAGAAGGCAACTACTGCAATGAATTTGCTTTTCTCCTTTCATGTTTTTAGTTCAACTACATACATCCTTCCAAAAGGAAACATCCTTGAAACTGTGTCTTGTAAAATCAACTTCACAAATTGTCAGCACTAAAAAAAAAAAAAAGAATAAAATAGAAACAGAGCAGCAAGGTCCACGGTAAGGATTTAAGTTTGGCTTCAGGACACTGTGTCTGTGGCTCACACACGCACGCGCGCGTGGCCTGCATGGATGCTACTCTGAGGTGGACTCGGGAAAAGGCCAAAGTCAGCGTGAGCACACCCACTGCTCTTGGAAAATGTAAACCCGTGAGGGGGCTGAGCCTGAGTCAACAGTGACTAATTCTGATAGGAAAATAATTCCCTTTCCAAGAGAAATAGAAGAAAGAAATCTGCAGATATCTAGCAGTGAAGCCTAAGGCTAGAATCAAAGCACGCACCGTGGGCCCCGCGAGCTCCTGTAACACGGGTAACCTGTAGGACTGTTCAGTACACTTGAGCTGCAACACTCATCTTTGCAGCACAAAGTAACAGACATTTACTGCAGGTTTTAAAATCTTCAAACTGAAAGCTTTTGGGTTTCACCAGAGACCTAGACAAACAACTGCGTCCTGGTAACGAGATGGATAAGGCTAGAGAGCAGCTTCTGCAACCTCTGGGCAATGACAAGACCAAGAACATCCAAAAGGCCATCAAAAGACCGGCACTTGGGGCTCTCTTAATACCTGACTATTCGGTGCCATGTTTATTATTCAATCTGTATTCAAAAACGCAACTTCATTTTAAAGACTGTTGACTAAGTCAATTAAACATGCTTATTCCGGGCTAGCCGGTAGGTCGGTTTAAGCAATGAGTCCATGAAAGGCAAGGGCACTACTCCGCTTCCAAGACTCCTGGCTCTGCCTGGGGTGGAGGGGGAAGCACGGCGCTCTCTCCTCCGCCGCCGCCGGCAGCCAGAACAGCAGTGGGAGGAACCCCGACCGGCGGAGGGGGGCGGCTCGGGGCCCAGCGTCCCCAGGGCCCCCGCACCTACCACACTCATCAGCAGCTTGTCGAACCACTGCAGCTTGAGCTCCGACTTGGCCCACATGTCCGGGCGCAAGGCTGTCTTCAGGAGGGTCACACACCGGCGGGACAGCACCTCCCCAGGAGAGCCCGCCGCGCTGGTGTTGTCGTTGACCTGGAAGTTCACGCAGGTCAGGCCCGAGTCACCCTGCACACAGGGCCCACCCCGCCCGGCCTCCACCGGGACCCCGCCCCCTCACAGCCGGTCAGCAATGACCTGCATTCTTTTGTACAACTGAAGGGGTGGCATCAGGGCCTCCCAGGCTGGGCCCAGCACACTGCGGCACTCAGGGACGGATCGGCTGGTAGTCGGGTAGCTTGTTTCCAGCTCTTAGAGATCCTCAATAGTGTTGCGAAATAGTATATACATATACTACTTCTTAATAGCTATAAAACTCCTTTGTGAGGAAAATCTCATTTACAAGGGTTTCTTTGAAATATAAAAACACAAAGTTTCAGAAACTGATTGCCAACGATGGCGTGAAAATGGTACTGATGTGAGTGGTAAACAAATGCAAGTTACAAGGCATCTGAACCACTGAATGCTGCCCACTACTCGTGTGGGAAGGATCATCCCAACACCCTCAGGGCACAGGGCACCTGAAAGTCAAGAAGTCCAGCCCAGGGTCACTGAGCACCACCAACACGCTGTTAACTGTAAGGTATGCTACTGTTTCATCACTGATGAAAAAAAAGTTATGAAAAATCCTGTTATAAAACTCAGTCAGGTTTCAGGAACATCAGCATGTCAGCAAACAAATGAAATCTGGTAAGAAAGGGACATACTACTGAAGACAAGCTCTCAGACCTGGTTTGTCTATTTCTTTTCTGACCGAACAGACGGCTGAACTCGCTGAGTCTACCGGGCAGCCTTCGTTCAGAAGGACCCCTAACCTGAGACGCGCGGAGAGCACACCTGACAGGCCACGCGGATGAGGAAGTTCACCACGGTGTCCGTGTGCTGCTTGTCAATGGGCTTGGCGAGCAGGGAGTCGGCGCCCGGCAGAGACTGGCTCCGCCCAAACACCTGGAGAGGCAGGAGAGCGTGCTCAGGAGAGCAGCCTGGCCTCGGCCGCCCCGGGGCTGCCCGTGCTGGGCACCAGGGCAACCGCGGCAGGCCCACAAGCACGGCCGCCACAGAGAAGGGCGGGGCCTGGGCCACCCCCGAAAGGGAACCAGGTCCAGGAAGCGGGGGTGCGGGCCTCGTGGGGTGTGGCATGGCGCCCAGCCCGCATTCCGAGTTCCTGGGTGAATGAACCGCCGGCGGCCGGGCCTGCATTCTCACCGTGCTGATGGCGCCCGTGGCCGTCCTGAAGCGCTTCACCTCCTGCGCGGAGTCCACCGACAGGCCTCTCTTGATGGAAGACGAGACCCCCTCTCCACTCGAGTTTGGGTCCATGTCTGAATCGGGCTTAAAGAGACCCACCCACGCTTGACTTTGCTGACCGCTCTCCGGGGAGAGGTGTGGGGAACGCAGCCGGGGCCAGCAGGAAGGGCTGCCGCCCTACCTGCTGGTCCTTGATCCGCTGCAGCTCCCACTTGATGACGACCTCGGACAGGTCCACGGCCAGCCGCCGCTGCTCGATGGTGACGCTGGGCGTGAAGCCCAGCCGCTGCATGGCGCTCACCATGTGCTGCACGAGGTGGTGCCGCACCGGGTAGTACACCTGCGAACACGGTCGGTCACGCCAGGGCACACGCGGGCACACGCGCGACCCGACCTCCTGCCCAACAATTCTGAGCCGTAACTTACGCTAAGAATTCTCTCAACACCGTTTACAAGTGTCACTCCCCCTTCATTCACTGAGTTCCAATACAAAAGTGTGTTTTAGCTTTTAAGGACCGTCTTTTTAAAAATGCTGAAATAATGTATTTTTGTTAGGTAGGCAAGTCTAGTCACATGTATTAAACTTCAGATGATGTCATAAAAGCCACGCCAAGAGGCAAATTCCTAATTCTAAAGAGTTGACTGTGAAAGAACAAATTTTCAGTCCTTTCTCCTCCACCCAAAAATCTATAAAAAATAATCTACATACAAATAAATACAAGGAGAAGATGATTTGATTATAGAAAAAGAGATGCCAGTGACCTCTTCAAGAATTAATGACACTACTTCCCACCTTAAAGTAACAACTCGCCCGTATTCACAGGCAACTGAGTACAGCTGATCCTTGAACAACACAGGGGTCGGGGTGCCCACCCTCCAGGAAGTCAAACATGCGACTATAGAATTTAGTCAGTGCTCTGTATCCATGGTTCCACCTCCACGGATTCAACTAACCACAGATCATATGATATTATTACAGTACGGATTTATTGAAAACGTCTGCATATGAGTGGATCCACACACCGCAAACCCTTGTTGTTCAAAGATCAAGTGTACTTACAAGAAAAATGTTGTCTTGGACAGAAAGAAGCGTATACCTAGGATACATCCAGTAAACTACAGCACTTTCCATGTTGTGAGGCCACACGCATACTCATGCTAATCTACAGAAGAGAAATATCTTCTCTGAAAGATGAGGAGTGGGGAGTGTCTCACTCAGTCATGTCTGACTCTTGTGCAACCCCACGGACTGTAGCCCGCCAGGCTCCTCTGTCCATGGGATTCTCCAAGCAAGAATACTGGAGTGGGTTGCCATTTCCTTCTCCAGGGGATCTTCCCGACCCAGGGATCAAACCCATGTCTCCTGCACTGCAGGCAGACGCTCTATCCTCTGAGCCACCAGGGACGCCCAGGGGAAGATGACAGCCTCATTATCGCAGAAAAATGAAAGACGAGGGAAACTTCAAAGCACACGCCTGAGACCGCATCAGCGTCGGCTCGGAGGCCTCCACGCCCAGCCGCGGCGCGTCCCCACCTTGAAGTGCTGCACGATCAGGTGCAGGATGTGGACCAGCTGCGGGACCGTGTGGCCCTCCTCCACGATGATCTTCCTCGTCCAGTGGGTCAGCATCTGGTGCCCGTCCTCCATCCGGGCCGGCACTGCCGGGGTCAGAATGGCCATCGCCTGCCTGACAATGGCGCGCGCTTCCATTGCGTGCGCCTTGAGAAGACTGTGGAACACCTGAGACGGGACGGAAATTCTCACGTAAGGACGGAGGCTTGAACAAGTGAGATGAAAGTAGTCACTCAGAAACAAGGCATTATTTCGCTTTAGACAACTCCTTGAGGCTCTCCTCTTAGGAAAGCACGTGGGAGCGAGTCTGTCTTTCATTAGCTTTGACCTGTGAAGGTGTGCCTGTGCGGGACTAGGCTCAGGTGGTAACGAATCGGCCCGCAATGGGGGAGACCCGGGTTTGATCCCTGGGTCGGGAAAATCCCCTGGAGAAGGGAATGGCGACCCACTCCAGCATTCTTGCTTGGGAAACCCCCGTGGACAGGAGCCTGGCAGGTCACAGTTCACGCGGTTGCAGAGAGTTGAAGCACCCACATGCACACAAAGCAAGCGCCGGCTTCTCCAGCGTGACCAGCACGGAGCGGGTCGAGGGGCACAGATGATGGAGAGCCTGCAAACAGTAGGACCTGCTGAACCCGGGTGCCTGGGAGAACGACAGGGTGTCACAGACGCCCCTGGCGGGTCTCTGGCCCACAGAAGTTCCCAGGAGGGCGTGGTCAGAGGCAACAACCAAGGGTGACTCACGGGATAGGATGAGAGCCACCCCTGACCACTGGCTCAGTGGGACAGACAGGTGCTCAAGGGCAGGATCACAGTGAACTCTGACACAGAGACAGGGACGAGCTCGGTCAGTCACGGAACTCATGAGCAGGAGAAACCCAGGCTGTGTGACAACAAGGCCCAAACCCACTGAGCAACACCAGGAACGTGCTTGAGATGGTCCACCCGGACAGGGTCAGGAGACGAGGACCCCAGAGAACCCGCTATCTGTCCACAGCCAACGAGTGGGCTGGGGCCCTGGACAGACACACTTTCAGCAACAGGCAGAGGAGCAGGACGTGGGCGAAGCAGACGCCACATTGTTTCAAAGCAAGGCTGAGAGGAAGGCGCAGACAGAGCAGCAGTGGGAAGAAGGGCGAGAACAAATCACGGGGGAGGATCCACCGTCCCAAGACGGTGGCGAGAGGGGCATCTGTGCGTGCACGGCGAAGACAACGAGCCAGGAGGCGGCTGTGCGTGCTGAGGCGGACGGGGGCCCTGCCGGTACCTGCAGGACGATCTTCTTGTGGATGGCGAACTTGGCGATGATGTGGGCCAGCAGCAGGTGCCCGCTGTACTTGCAGGCGGGGTCCACGCAGGCCTTGGACAGCAGGCAGGGCCACGCGAAGGTCATGAGGCGGCGCAGCTTGCTGTTGCGGTTCTTGTTGTTGTCGTGGATGTGGTGGGGCGCGTGCTCCACCAGCAGCGTGGCGAACTGCAGCAGGTAGATGCGCAGCGAGTCCAGCATGTCTGCCTGCTTCTCGGGCTCCAAGACCTGGGGCGCGGGCACGGGGGCGCTGCAGGCTCTGCTACACCTGCCGCGCAGGGCACGCGCGGGTCTGCACCTTCGCGCGTGCACACACACTCGAGACACACACCTCCCAGGGGCACGCGCGGGTCTGCACCTTTGCACATGCACACACGCTCAAGACACACACCTCCCAGGGGCACGCACGAGTCTGCACCTTCACACATGCACACAAGCTCTAGACACATACCTCCCAGGGGCACTCACAGGGCTTCACACCTGCACGCACACACAAACTATACACATACCTTGCCGGGCACTCACGGGTCTGCGTCTTCACACATGCACACACACTCAAGACACACACCTCCCAGGGGCACGCATGAGTCTGCACCTTCGCACGTGCACACACTCTAGACACACACCTCCCAGGGGCACTCACAAGCCTTCACACATGCACGCACACACAAACTACACACATACCTCGCCGGGCACTCACAAGTCTGCGTCTTCGCACGTGCACACACGCTCGAGACACACACCTCCCAGGGGCACGCACGAGTCTGCACCTTCACACATGCACACACACCTCCCAGGGGCACACACGACTCCACCTTCACACACGCATGCACACACACACACACACTCTAGACAAACACCTCCCGGGGCACTCACAGGTCTACGCCTTCACACATGCACACTCATGCGTGCTCACACACACACACTATACACATTCCTCCCAGGGGCACTCACAAGTCTATGCCTTAGCACAGGCGCACACACACACACACACACTCTCTGGACACATACCTCCCAGGGGCATGCCACAAGTCTACGCCTTCACACACATACAAACACACTCATACGTGCACACATACCCTGTATACATGTAACATTCTGCTATCTCTGTACCTCCCAGGAGCACTCCACAAGCCTATGCCTTCACACACGCATGCATACCCATACACACACTCCATACACAAACCTCCAAAGGGTCACTTGACAAGTCTACGCTTTTACACACGCACTCACACTCACATGCACATACCCTCTATACACATATCACTCTGTACCTCTGTACATCCCAGGGTCACTCGACAAGTCTACACATTCACTCACACACACACACACACACACACACACACGCACGCACACTATACATAAACCTCCAAGGGTCACTCAACAAGTCTATGCCTTCACACACACATATACCCTCTATACACATAACATTCTGCTACCTCCATACCGCCCAAGGGTCACTAGGCAAATCTGCGCTTTTGCACACGCTGTCTATACACATAACATTCTGCTACCTCTGTACCTCAAGGGTCAGTTGGCAATCTATGCCTCAACACACACGCACACACATTCACTCATAACACGTGTACCCTCTACACACATAGCATTAAGCTTTACGGGGATGGACTCAGTGACGTCACATCAATTTCCCTTTATTATGTACATACTACAAACTTGCTGAATTTATTTCAGTGTTGAAGAGGGAGCAGGGACGCTGGAACACAGCGGGCAGGGGGGTCTGAGCATTCCCACACAGGGGGATTCATGACCAAGTTTCTCAATTTCTAAGTAACTGAGTTATTTTTTTTCCTAGTCAATCATTAATTATTAGCTTGTTTTTTAGTATTATTAGAAAATATTACCTACTCCCCAATTCTCTATTCTTAAGAAAAAAAAGTTACACTTTACCATACAATCAAGGGGCTGACAAATTCCTACATGTGTTTCATGGATATATGAAAAAAGTACACCGAGGAAAATGCTACCTGCCTCAGTGGAGTCACACGGACCGACCGCACGGTCCAGTAAGAACCCTCACAACCTTCTGCCTCTCAGAAGACATGCGATGGAAGCCTTCCACAACAGCTGTGTTGTCATGGGGGGCCCTTTAGCCGCAACTCCCTCCCTTGGATCTATGGCTTCACAGAGGCCCTTCCCCGGGGGCGCCAGCCTGCCCCGCACCACTGATCCTCATCGACACTTGAACTCCCGACCCCTCACTGGTGCCAACTCCAGGATGCAGCCCGTGGAGGGCAGCCCACGGCAGGGCCCGGGTCTGGGTCTCCATCTCCCCACAGCTGCCCAGCACAGGGCACCTATCAGTATGTGGACCAAAACAACTGCTTGGACTCAGCTCTCACTCCCCCAGGAGGATGGAGCTACGGTCAAAACTGCAGGAGGACACCTGTCTTAAGCAGCAAAGACTATGGAAAGCCTGGCCACGTGTCCTGTGAACAGCCTCCCCTCTACCTGGACCCCGGGCCAGGGGGTGTGGAACCTACTCTATTCTTCCCAAGGGCAGTAATTCATGGGCTGCACAAGGAATGAAGTGAAGGCCCACGGTCACAGCATTCGACCAGCAGCCGTGCAGGAACGCTCGGCCCAACCACCTCAAGGCAAACTGCGCATCCGCCGGTGGAGTACACCAGCCCGACCACAGAGCACCATGGGAAGTTCTCCAGCGAACCTCACTCGTGGAACCTGCAAGTTAATTTCAGACGTTCCACTGCCGCAGCGTTTCATGAACTTGGCAGCAGAGGGTCACGGCGGCACCTGGGGCCAGTCTCGCATTCTCACCGGCTTTTAGTAGATTCTTTTGTAAAGAGATCATGAAAACACTGCTGACTAGCAATAGGAATTTCTGCAAACAACCGCGGCGTATGAATTTTCAATGGGATATATTCTGCTTCCCACTGAAATCTATTAATGTGGCAAAGTTAAGTGATTCCACAGTGAAGCTGCCTTAATAAGTTCACTAGTAAGAACAAATGCAATCATGAAAAATAAAAGCCGCAGGGAAATAACCTTATTTCGATGAATCCATCTCACACACACACACACACACACACACACACACACACACGCGCGCACACCTCCCACGCTGTGCATGGTTCGTGACATCACCTTATTTCAACAACCCATCACACACACACACACACACACACACACACATGCACGCTCACCTCCCACGCTCTGTGTGGTTTATGATGTCACTTTACTGCGATGAACCCATCTCACACACACACACACACACACCCCTCCCACGCTGGCGTGATTCGTGATGTCACCTTGGTAATGAACACACTGGTGATGCTCTCGGGGTTATCGCCTTCTGGATTGGGAGGTCCTAGGAGCTGCTCTCCTTCCCCCTTCTCAAAGCTGTATAAGAAAGCAGGATTCAAGATATGCTGCAGAACCTACAAAAAAAATTTTTAAATGAAGGAGAAGGAAAACAAAGTCAGGCTCTCTCTCTCTCTCACTAGGCAGAACCAGCTCGGTCGTGCTGCAGCATCCGGGCAGAACTCAGTCAGGGGTGCAGCTGGCAATCTTGTCTTTCCTTCCGGTGGCAACTGCAAAGGCACGTTAACAACCTGAGGCAAAGAGCAGACTCGCTCACTCTTCTCACCTCAAACAAGTTGTTTTATAAAAACAAAGGCACTAAACACACCACTCGTCAGCACTGCTTCACAGCTGGAACTGCCTCACGTTTCTCAGCAATGAAACTTCCTTCCTAAACAGCCCAGACTGCTCTTCCAACGCCAGCAAGGACACAGGAGACCGTGGGCAGAGTGCCCTGGCTCCCGGGAAAACGAGCTCAAGCGCCGTGGACGCTCCGGCGGCAACGGAGGGACCCACCTTGGCCTTCAGCTCATCTCCGAAGTTGGGGTCACTGAAGTCCACAAAGCGGAAAAACAGGGCCCGTTTCTGGGCGATGCTGTAGTTCTGGGGGATCTCCTCCTCCATGTACTCTTTTAGGAAGGTCATGTTGCAGAGGAAGCGGCCGGTGAAGGCCCGGAGCAGCTGGAACAGCAGCTCGATGTCTCCGTAATTCTTCCTGCACGTTCGAACGAGAGGGCCGTAACTGCCAGGGACATCCGACCTGCCCTCCAGCTGCTCAGAGCCACAGGCCATGCCCACACACACAGGGACCCCCGCGGCCCATGGCTCAGGAAGAGCCCCCGGGGCATGGGACCCGGATGCACCCACTTGCAGTAATTCAGCAGACAGTAGGCCAGCAGCTTGGGCTCCTTCCAGTTGGTGGCCGCCATGTTCTCCTTCCGGTGTCTTTCTTGGAAGGTCTCACTGACCCACACGCGCCTCAGCTGGCTCACCAAGGAGTGCTGGCTGGCCAGCCAGGAATCCTCGTTTTTAACGATGATACTGATGATCTGCCAAAGAGGAGACGGTGAGGACGCCGGCGGGGCTCTCCCTGTGTCCCGATGGCACGTCTGGGGCGCCGGCCGTGTGGCGGGGAGCCACGCTACCTTGACGGCCTGGAACTGCAGGTCCAACCGCAGCGTGCTGGTGCTCGGCGAGCCGGGGCGCACCGCGGTCTGGGTGCCGCCGGGCAGCAGCAGTGTGATAAACCGGTTGGGGTTGGCCGCCAGCACGTCTCGAAGAGGTTTGGCATCTTTGTGTTTTAAGAAACTCTGGAAATAAAACAAACAGCTGTTTTAAGCTAATCAAGTCCCACAAACTATTTTAGATGATATGAACTCTTAAGGTTCCTAAATCTCTTGAGGTAGAATAAAAAAAAAAGGCTACAAAAGCACTCTCTTTAAAAAGTGCTTTTTAGACACTTGGTTTTCATAATTAGAGCAGATCATTATCCATTACGATCGAAGTCCTGCAAAGAAGGATTCCCAGACCTGAGCTTTTCTCAGCAGGACACGACCACGTTTCTAATGCTCAAATTGTATCAGAGAAAAATAAAACCTCAACGGTCAACTACAAATTTCAGACTGTGGAGCAGCACCCCAGGCCCAGCCCGGCTCCCACCATGAACATCCGGCTCCACTGCGGGTCGTTCAGCGTCGCCTCCATCATGAACAGCTCCACTGTCTGTGAGGGGTGGCGCGTCAGGAACTTGATCAGAGGTTCTCTGAAGGGACTGCCAGCCTGCAAGACGCGCGGTGAAGCCTGCATCGTCAGGGGCTCTGAGGTCTCTCTGGTCCAGCGACCGCCCGGGGCTCCGTGTGCGCCTTCTCCCCTCGTGAGTGGACTGCACGCGCCACAAGCCAACAGGAACACCCCGCACCTTCCTCTGCTAGACTACCCAGCTGCAGCATGACCCTGAAAACACTCCCCGTCCAAGATGCAGGAAGAACGAGGCGAGCCCGAGCTTGGCCTTTACCTCGATCAGCATGGCCCGTTCGGTTTTCATCACAACCTCTAGCAGAGGCTTGACCAGAGTCTGGGGCGCAGCTGGGATCAGATGGAAAAGGTTTATGATGGCAGAGCAGATTTTCATCTCCTAATGGAGAAAGCCAGAAATTAGAAAACAGGCCAATTAATCGTGCCAGCCAGAGGCGTCAGCCTAATACAGACCCTGCTAGGCCCTACTACGCTCGCAAGGCTTGCCAACAGAAGCAGAGTTAACATGTAAAAAGCCACAACTCGCCACCCTCAGCTTCCAGCTGTGGCCGGAGGAGACGACCCGCCCTGGGCTCTGCCAGCGGAGGGAGGGGACCGCACACCTGGCCGTAGCGCCTCGTCCGCTTGCACGCACACTGACCAGCGTTGGGCGCGGCCTCTCAGGCCGCCAAGGTGAGCCCCGCTCCAGGGCAGGGGGTCGTGCCCGCGGCCTGAGCGGTGGAGTCCCCTACGTGACCATGGCCTCACGGGGTCTCCCCGGTGCAGCAGGTTCGAGGGCACAGACTTCTTCTGCCCTTAAAACTCAGCCACAGAGTCCTCAAGACACACGGGAAGCCTTTACCCTGGACATTACCTACCAGCGGAAATAAATGACTGACTGTGGGACTAAGAATTTGTCAAGAAGGCCTGAAAACAAAGCTGACAAACTGTTCCCCGGAATCACGTGAAAAGTGGACTGCTCGGTGACCAATCCCCGGCACCCCAACTTTGCGTTCTCGGCGTCAGTTCCCACAGTTTTGGGTCGGCCATTCGGGCCACGGGGGCGGAAGATGCCCTGATGTCCCTCTCAGGTGGGGGGCGCCAGGCACCCAGACCCCACTGCGGTAAAATGGGGATGGCAAGCACCAGCCAGGGGCACCGGGTCCCGGTGGCAGTGGAGAGAGCGCTCAGAACGCCTCTGTAAGCCGAGAGGCCAAACGTGAGACGGGTCAGAAACGAGAAGCATCAGCTCAGTGTCGCCCCCGGCCTCCCCTGGAGCGCCCGTCTCCAGCGTTTCTGAGTTTGGGGGCAGAATAAGTTAGTTCGATCCTTAAGTTCGAATAACCTTCCAACAATGGCACTTTCCTCTCCAAGGTGCTGGTTTTCAAAGCCCTGACACAGAACACTGCTGGCCTTCGCGTCACCACCGGGAGGGGCGGCAGGAACGACGGGCGTTACCACCCCCACTTTACAGACGAGGCCAGCGCAGGGCTGCGCCCCGTGTCCCAGGCCACAGCGCTGGGCCCGCCCGAGTGCGCTGTGCGTGGCAGACACACCCGGGGGACGGGGCGTGGGCAGGGCCGTGTGAGGCAGCTGCTCAGACGTGTGCCAGAAGGAACGAGAATGCCTCCCAATTTCTAGCAGGCTCCTGCATTCTTTGCGGTGTCTCCTCTCAAGAGGTTGTTAGATGTGTGAGTTCATACAAACGGTATGAGAGCAAAAACCCAAGGGAATCAGAAAAATTGAGATGTGGCAGTTCTAGCGTGTAGGCAACAGAAGAACTTAGAGACCGGCTTAAAAGGGTCCTAACGGGAAACATGCGTGGTCCCCGGACAGTTCACGGCAACGGTGGGACCGACACAGGCCCGCCACAGACAGACAATACGCTCACTGCACTCAGGCACGACACACTCCGTCCACCACAGAACCACAAGTCACGGCAAAACCAAGGACGACGACAACCCCTCCTGCATCTCCGCTGGTTCTCACCTCTACCCCTTCCACGGCAGGCTGAACCAAAACAAAAATTACAGCATGAAAAAAGGCAACGAAAAGGTAAACAGAACAGAACAGAACAGAAAAGATACACTGTTCTTCACAGTGCAAGTCAGAAACTGACTGTTAATAGGTTGTTCTCACCTCAAACTGACAGAATGGAGACAAGGAGCATCTCCCGCACTCTGAAATGCTCTCCTGAGGATGGGGAGGAAAATCATCTTTTTTCTATTCATGTTATTTACACAGAACTTCCCGCACACTCAAAACACAGTCGGGGTTAGTGGGGGAAACAAGACAGTGAAGACAATTGTCAAGAAAGCACACAACAGGTAACAGATGCGCAACAGCAAAACGTACACCTCTGCCCTTCAGAGGCCAAAACAGCCCTTCTGGCGGTGTCACAGGGAGTGTGCTCGTCCCTAAACTTCACACACAAAACAGTTTCAGAACTCCTGTCCTGGGGGGAGAAACTGTGAGACTTTGCTGTATGCAAATACATTTTAAAAAACTGTTCTGTTTAGCATCAGTCATTCAAGATTTTATGTGAGGGCCAAGACATTAGGAAAAAAAAAAAACTTTCCCTGCTCAAGCTGGGGCTTAATCCCCATCAATTAGGCATCTTTCAGGCCTGCACACTCAGAAGAAGCCACAGGCCCTGACACCACCCACTGGATGGACATCTGGGTTGTCTTGTGAAGTGAAGCTGTCTGTGTGCCTGTGCACACGTGTGTAACAGGTGGTCACGAGTTCTCCCCTGTAAGTTCAACGACAAACAGGCAAACCTTCCTAATGTGGTAAGAATGCAAAGCTCGGATCATCAGGGGTAAAGATGTCATGGGGAATAATTATTTTTATTCGACTTTTAGCACGTCGTCAGTTACCGTTTCTCCGCTGGGCAATGTTATTTGGGAATCCAACCAAATAAACTGCTCCTCAATCTGTTGGAGCACCCACTGAAAACCATCAGGGTTCAAGAGCAGAAAGGAAGCTTCGCTCTGGGCTGACGCCAGACACCACAGCCGCTCTGCCTTGGACCCCAAACACCGTGGCCCCTGAGTGCAGAGCCGTGACTCTCTCAGCAGTGAGGTGCGCTCGGGGACACGATCACTGCTGAGCAACAGGCTTCAGCAAGAGCTTAACCAACTCCCAGTACCCATGGCCCCAGGCCTGGTGCAGCTAGCCCCCATTGCATGTAAGCGTCAGTGAAAGTTTGTGGCATTTTTTTTTTTTGATCTAACAGAATTCATTCATCTACCTGCTAGGGCTTTAACGTTTATTGTAAAATTGGTTGTAAGTTTCAGAGTATTAACAGCTAACTGTAAAAGCAAATATAAAATGTAGAGCAAAAACACCTAAGAGATGAGAGCTGGGGAAGAGAAGTACAGAGGCACTCGTGCCTACTCCCAAGAGCTCAGGGTTTTCAAACACACTCCGCGACTCCCCCATGAGGATTTCCTGGGGTTTCTCCCCCTATATACATAAGTAACAAACCTCCAAAGAGGTTATGGGTGGTTTAACCCTCCTAAAGAAAGTTTGAAATCCGGGTTCAGTTTTGCTTGTTGGCTGTTTAGGAGCAGCAAGAAACAAGACTCACATGAAAAGAACACCTTGACGTAGAATGGTTAACACAGAGCATAATAAAGCCAAAGAAAACAAAACGCAAGCTGGGATGAAACACGGCATCCGACGAGCAGGCATAGGAGCACGGAACGCCACGTTAGTGATGCCTCTGCAGAGCTCGGGAGCCCCGCATCGGGGCACTGCTGCAGCTCCACGGGGCGGAACAGGAGCTTGTGGGAACACAGCCCACCGAGAGGGCAGACATCAACTTTTGAAAGATATTTTAAAAGAGTATTAACATCTGTGAATAAGATTAGAGTCAAAACAGCAAGAAGCATTCATTTGTAACAAAGTAAGTCTTTAGCAACCCACATCGGATCCTTTAAAAGATTTAACTAGAGTGGTTTTCCCTCAAAACTGTAAAAAATTATGTTTTGAAGTACGGGCCATCTGGCCTTTGGGCAAACAATGGGGGTGGGGATTCAGACCTCGAGAACACCCGTGCCAGGATTCACGTGATGCTTCATCACGTTCTCCTCGGTGCTGTGTGAAGGCCTAAGACCTCTGCTCAGCTTACGAGGCAATGAGGGCGGAAAGCAGTGGAAACAGCTGAGCACTGCACCCCCGTGCAAACGACAGCTGCCAAGAACCGTCCAGAAAGCACGCTTTCTTCACTTTAAAGAAAAGCTAGTAAAAGTTAAAGACTGACACGTCAAGCTTCCCAGGATTCTCATCAACAAAAACATCGTGTTAAAGTGAACAAAAGGGAGATTTTTTTTTAAAGAAACACAAAAAGGAACGTTCAATGATTAAGAAAAATAAAAGCAAAAATGTAATGCTAACAAAATATGTGTAACAGGTTACATGGACTAGAGTCACACACAACTAAACCTCTGACCGGGATTTAATTAAGAGCATGGCTCCGGCGTTCGCATCACTAACGGCAGTGCCCGGCGGCGGGGCTGCCCCGGAAACACACGAGTCACTCACATTTCCGTCACTCCTCTGGCCCCCTTTGTGGGTGAGGACCACCACTTCCATCCACTTTCGCAGATGTTGCTGTTAAAAAAAAAATACATCCTTAGACATTTTCTTCTTGACAACGGGAGCATCTCAATTCCAAAACAGGTGAAAATCTGTATGTGATCAATTCCCAACCTACTCAACATGAGAACGGCTGTGTTTCTAATTACTGAAATAGAGCAGCCAAATGAGTGATGAGAGTAACTGATGTCTGCTCATGTTCTGTGGACAGGAAGGCTGGATTCACCCTGATACAGCAGCAGACGTCCTGCAACCGGGCATTCCAACAGGAGGACCTGTATTCCTGTTACTCTGTGCTGTGGTGGTCCCCCAAGTCTGCCCGGAGCCAGCAACCAGGCTAGGCATCGGGACAGAGACGGGACCAAGCAGAAGGCACCCCCCAGCCTGTGGAGCTCCGGTGTACAGCAGGGACAACAAGGTAAAACTCAGGCATCTGCCAGGCGACAGGAACAGGAACCAGCTACAGGAGGGCCCGCAGAGGCGGCCAGGCCGGAGGCAGAGGGAGGGGCGTTCCAGGTCGTACACGTGTAGACCGGTAGATACGTGTCTGTATCATATACGGAAGCTTAAAGGGAAGGGGCCTTGCAATTTGGAGAATTCACTTACGTTACACCCTACTGTTAGGGCATCACTTAAACATTTTAGGACCAATCAATTCCCAGTTAGGTATTTGGGCCATGGTTCATTTCTTTGGTATCTACAGACACGAAGAAACCAGCATGTGAAGCTTAGAAGCTGCAGGAAAAGCATGCATGTTTACAGTAACATACTGCAAAATCGTAAAGTTAACAAATTATTTATAAATGTATATTTACAGAATGCAAAATGAAGTTAATAGCTGAAACTCCTTCATCTGTTTACTCCTCAGCTTTAAACACTCTTCAAACAGATCTTTTATTTGCAAAGCTATTTCCTTGCTAACTATAAAAACTCAAAAGGGTTTCTAAAGCCCTTATAAGTTCACTGCATCCCTGTCGACAAAGGCCAAAGACTGGGAGCAATCAAGACGGTCACCAGCAGGGAAAGACGCGGTAGAGTCTGGCACATCCCCGCCATGAAACACTATGTGGCCGTAAGACAAAGATGAAGAGGCGCTTCACATACCCATCTGAATGACGGGACAGTAAATATAAAAAGAAGGGAGGATGGATGGATCCCACTTCCCTTTGTACGAAGTAACTGAAGAGACGTATGTCCCATGACAAGCAGGAACCGCCTCTAGAAGGACACACGGGAGACTGTTCCCGCTGGCTGTCTCCCGGAAGAGGAGCTGGGAGGCTGGAGGGCGGGGATGGAAGGGAGGCTGTTCACAGCACACCCTCCACACCTTTAGAGCTGTAAGTCATTTAAGTGTGTAATTCACTTTTAAAAAATGTTTAATCTTTCAGGTTCATCATGCATGTTGGGCTTACCATCATCTGATCACAAAATTTATCATTGAAGGAGTTTGGGAAGAGCCTGGTCACCGAGGTCAGACGATTGACGACGTTGAGCGTCAGGCTCCGATAGTCACCCAGCATCATCAAAAGCGGGCGCATGTGAGTGTGGATCTGGTCCACTTCTATGGTAGCGCCTTCTAAAAACTTAACAGAGAAAGAGAAAGGTCAGGGGGGAAAGGATACCGGAGTACAGCTCATACTAACCAGAACTCACAGTCAAGTCTAGCAGCAAGTTTCTGCTTTGCTTGGGAAAATGCAGTATTAACCAAATATATCCCACAAGTTTATGAGGAAATGAGGAGGACTCGGCATCCCTGTTTAATTTTTCAAGGGTTCAGGGTGGCTATGGAATAGGTAGAGATGCTTTTATACTCCGGGGTGGGATGACCCACAGGCAGACTCCCGAGATATAGACAAGATCAGCAGGACGAGCTCACTGTGGACCTCCCACC
>SJYR01002676.1:23803-52270 GCA_006410655.1 Kobus ellipsiprymnus
TTGATTGTTTTCTACTTTGTGGCTACTAAGCGTATGCTGCTAAAACAACATTTTGGTGTTTTTTTTTTTATCTTAAATCAATGTATGTTTATTATAGACCACTTTAAAATATAGGGGAAAATGTAAAGAAAATAAAACATAATTTAATCCCACTTTTCTAAAATAACTAATTCCTCTTAATATTTGGGATACTCTTTTGCAGTCATTCCTTTTCCTCATAAATTTCATGCTTATATAGAAAGCTATTACGAATACTTATTTGTTGCTATGTCCTTTTATTAAAGATTTCTCAGTTTAATTCATAATTAGTGCTTTGATCTTTTTCTTGTGATTCAAGTAGTGTGAATTATGATTATAGAAAAACCTGAAGTACTTGTGCTTCAGTGGTACTGAAGCAACCCTCCTGGTATCTAACCTTAGGAAATTAAACTGACATTTTACCTTCCTTGACCCCTTGATAATCTTTGGTATAGCCAGGGCTTGAAGCTTGCTGTTACTTTTCCAGGTGTTGTTGACCTGCCTGAGGAAAATCGAGAAGCTGCGTACAATGCCATTACTTTACCTGAAGAATTTCATGATTTTGATCAGCCACTGCCTGACTTAGAGTATGTCTCTCTCTCTCTTTCTTTTTTTAATTATTGACTTGGTGTACCAAAAAACATTACTGGCTTACAGATACATAGTTTTCTTGGGATGTTTTGACATTGAGTAACATGTAGCCAAAATGCATATGCTGTATTTACGATAGTATATAAATATGAAACATATAACTGAGAAGTGTTTCTGTAAGAAAACCCTGTAAACAGTGTCGGTCAGCTTTAACACTGCTAAAGAGAATTTGATTTGCTTGGGCCATTATGTAAATTGAGCAGCTGTCTAGCTGTTTGCTTTACATGAGGATATCAGTAAACTTGAACTGTAGCTTCATGATTTTTTTCCAGAGGTATTTACTAACATCTTCTAGCATTTTATCTTCTTGACCAAGCTATACTCAGCCACAAGTTTTTTCTTTTCTTTTTTTAATAAATGTGAGATAATTTTATACAAAGAGCAAGTGAAGGTCATTGTCACAACACACATTTGAGAACAGAAAGGTGCGCAGAGACGGCCATTGCAACTGCGCGCTTTGCTGGGTTGTCTGCCTCTTCTCAAGTCTTCAGAAGCCAGCTCTCATGACCGTGACAGGGAATGCGACTGTGACTAAGTGATTAAGTAGCACAATTAACCAGGAAACCCTCTACGTCAAGCCCCATTTATTGTTTGACTTGTTTTTTGCTTTTTAAAAAGACAATCTGTGGCTTAAATGTAAATTTATTACTTACTTTGAATTTATTGTATAAATTAGTGCTCGGCACTATTTGACTGCTTTACTTTTTCTCTTTATACTTTGGTGTTTTTTTGTTTGTTTGTTTTTTAATTTTTATGGTGGAATTTTTCCTTTTTAACACAGCTAAAAAGTAACAGTGATTAGTATTATGAACTCCAGGTACTGATCATCCAGTTTCTTTCATTATCAATACATTGCCAGTTTTATATAATGTAACAGTTGACCCTTAACACCAGTTTCACCTGCAAGGGTCTGCTTCTGTGCAGGTGTTTTTCTTCCCCACTAAATGCATGCTGCACTATCACCCAATCTGAGGTTGGTTCATATTAAACAGAGTTCCAGAAAAGGCAGTTAATGTCAGTGTTCACATAGCCTATAAATTGCAGGGCCCTGATGAAAGCCCATGGTTCTCTAACCCAGACATCTCTAAGTTCTTCCTCTCTGTATACCATGTTGCTTTATGTAGTGATTTCAGCATACTATATTTTGCTCGCTGGTTGTTAACATTTTTAAAATTTAAATACAAATGAAATTCGCTTCTAAATCATTTAGATTCTTGGATTGTATTTATTTAATGTCAAATATTTAGGCTCCATAGGTTGTGTGTTTGCTTTTCTCCCCCCTTATAGAATAGAACTTGAGATATGTTTTCCCTTATAAAACAATACAGTGAGAATTGAGACTAAAGTGGTTTTGGAATTCTTTTATAGTGACATCGATGTGGCCCAGCAGTTCAGCCTGAACCAGAGTAGAGTGGAAGAGATAACCATGAGAGAAGAAGTTGGAAACATCAGTATCCTACAAGAAAATGATTTTGGTAATAGAGAAGGAAATCATTAGCCACCAGCTGTAATGTTAAAGTTCTGTCACTAAACATATTTAGGGTAACCTAAATTTGGATCTTAACTTGAATTTTCTGATCACGCCCCAGAATCGGTTTATGCAGTGTAGATGCTAAAGATTTAAAGTTTAAACCAGATGTTTCCATATTCAAAGATACATAAGACTTTTTTAGGCAAATACGGCATTATAATTAAATCATAAGGCGTTTTCTTTTGTGTCAGCAGTATTTCTGACTTTTTTCAATTAATGACTGACTGAAATTTGTTTAGGTGACTTTGGAATGGATGATCGTGAGATGATGAGAGAAGGCAGCGCTTTCGAGGATGACGACATGTTAGCAACCACGGGTGCTTCTAATCTCCTATTAGAGCCTGAGCAGAGCACCAGCAATCTTAATGAGAAAATCAACCATTTAGAATATGAAGACCAATACAAGGATGACAATTTTGGAGAAGGAAATGATGGTGGCATATTAGGTGAGTCACTACAAGGTGATACATTCTTTATTTAGTTGCAGTGTTTTAGAGTGGCTGCTAATTCTCAGTCTTGAGCATCTCTCCAGGTATATATGTGTGAATTGTGACCAGTTGGTTCAGTTGAAGCTTTCTGTAAGCCTGTAACCTTAAAATGTTAGCAATACCTAATTTTGTTTATAACTGCTTGTCTTGGAATTTTAAGTTTTATTAATTCTTCAGGCTTCTCTATTTGTGTCTGTAAGTATAAGTTTTAAAATTAAGAAGGAGACTTTTTTCCCATGTGTGGAAGTATTTAATTCTTGCGTATACTACCATGAAGAGAACAGATGCATATTGAATACAGATTTAAATTTTTAATATTTAATCCATTTTGACATTTTATTTTCCCAGTGATTGGCTGTTGATCTTTCAGCATTTCTTTTCTAAACTGCAACTAAGTTACATTCCCTATTTCAGATGACAAGCTGATTAGTAATAATGATGGCGGTATCTTTGACGACCCCCCTGCCCTGTCTGAGGCGGGGGTGATGTTGCCAGAGCAGCCTGCACATGATGATATGGACGAGGATGATAACGTGTCAAGTAAGCATTTCATGCTCAGTGATTGCATGTGATTGTATGGCATCCAAAAACATATTTCATGTAGAAGACCAAAATCTATAAACACTTCAGCCTTTAATGAGCTGTGAATCTTAAAAGGTGCTTATGGTTGAGTCTCTTGTGTGTTTAACCCTGTGCTCCTCCCTGGGTTTTGGCCAGTAGGTCAACTGGAAAGACCTTGTAATTAGAAAAATGTTTTCTCTTTGGTACCAGTGGGTTTCTTCCAGTTACTCACAGGGGTTTTTTTCCCTGCCATTTGTTGGGTGTATAGTAAATCCCAAGCCCTCTGTGACCAGCTCTCTGCTTTTACAGTGGGTGGGCCTGATAGTCCTGATTCGGTGGATCCTGTCGAACCAATGCCCACTATGACTGATCAGACAACACTCGTTCCAAACGAGGAGGAAGCCTTTGCTTTGGAACCTATTGATATCACTGGTGAGCAAACCCACTTTCCAGTAATCTCGTTTTAAATAACTTTTCTCCTTTGTCTAGTATCTATCGTAGAATCTTTAATCAATGACAATTTTAGTATCTTACAGAATGTTTTTACAAGTTGCTGTGAAATAACTTTCCAAAGGATGAAACAGGCTTCCTGCAAATATGTATCTCAGTCTTTGGGGGTTACAAAAATGCAAACAGGTCACATGTATAACAGTTTAAAAACACTGCAAGGCATTTTTCAGTAAAATAACAAGATTGACTAAATCAGTTATAGTGCTTAAATAAGAAGCATAGCAAAGTATAATTGGAGGTGCCTCTTCTGAGTAGAAGAGGCAATATGTAATTTGGATGTGAAACTTAAAAATTTCTAAATGGTTTTTGGGTACAGTGGGATGGAATAAGTCAAGATACTGTTTTTACTTCTAAGTTAAAACAAGATTAACTTTTCGAGATTTTCTACTTAGAATCTGATCACCAAAATTGGTACATGGCTTCTGGTTTAAAAAGAGTACTTTCTGTGTAATGAACTTGATTTAGGAACTGAAAATATAAAAATGAACAAGTCTTTCCTCACGGAACTTCAGTAGTAGGGTTACCTGGGTAATTAAGTAAATTATGTACTGTATTATTGACAGGTATCACAGAGATCTATAAAAGGACAAATACTGCATTGTTTATAAGACAGCTGAGTTTAGCCAGCTGTTACAAGAACTTGAGCTTTTAATTTCAAGGAAGGGAACTCAGTAGCTGGAGGACAGGGGCTGGACAGAGGCTGTCACTGTGTACAGCTTCTTGAATTTTGAACAATGTGCATATTTTATCTTTAAAACCAATAGAGTTATATAATGTATGACAGAATGAAATCTTGAGGAATTTATTTAATACCATGAGCCTTTCTGTATCTTAAGAAACTTGAGATAATGTTACCTGCTTTGTAAGAATTTAGTAAGGATTAGAAATGAAAACACAAAAAGTGTACAGGATGGAGTTTCAGGTCATTTAACTGGGTTTGGGCTTGTTTCACTTCATCAAGCTGCTTATGCAGTTGCCATATATGAATTGTAGCTTTTCTAATAAAAGTCATAGTAATTGCAACCATTTATGGAGTCCTCAATCTATGCCAGACACTATACTAATTATTTTATAATCCCTTGTAAATGGTTGGCCATATTTCAGACGAGAAAATAAAGAGATTAGCAAAGTAAAGTTAATTTTTTTTATGGTCACTTACCTAATTGGCAAAACCTAGCGCTTGGGTCTAACTCTGAATAAGGTGAGATATGTTTCATGTTTACAGTATAAAACTACATGGGCAAAAATGAATTGGTTCTTAGAACTTTTTTTTTTGTGTGTGCCGATTTTGTGCTAGAAGTCTATACATATTCATTCAGCAAATTTTTATTGAATATTTATCGTATGTCAGCTTCTATATGTTGCTTGGGAAACATCAGTTAAAATAGACTGTGTACTCATGAAAGTTTAACATTTCTTCTAGGCATGTAGAAAGGCAGAAATACAATGAGACCAAAGTTGTACAATTCTTGCTGGCCTCTCAGAAAGATGACCTTATTTTCTTTTATCATGCCAGTCAAAGAAACAAAAGCCAAGAGGAAGAGGAAGCTCATTGTTGACAGTGTCAAAGAGTTGGATAGCAAGACAATTAGAGCCCAGCTTAGTGATTATTCTGATATTGTTACTACTTTGGATCTGGCACCACCCACCAAGAAATTGATGATGTGGAAAGAGACAGGAGGAGTGGAAAAACTCTTCTCTTTACCTGCTCAGCCTTTATGGAATAACAGACTACTGAAGGTAATAGCGTTTGCAGGATTTTAAATTTCATACAGATTTTGATCATTTTTAAAAATAAACTTTAAAACCTTTTCTTTAAATCGTTTTTGATCAGGTATTGTTCAGCCAGCCATATGGCATCTTCTGTTTTCTCCCTTAAACCACAGTATACTGAACATAAACCTGATCTGAAAGATTATAAGTGACACCTACATTTCTAAAAGATGTGAATGAATTTTCACTATTCTAGAAAGCCACTGGTGTTTTTAGTAATAGTTCTCTCTCCTCAACTTCCTGTGATAAATTATTAGTTCTGTTGCCTTAGTGTGTACCGTGGTTCAAGTCTATATTCTATAGATGGTGCTTTCTGGCTAAAACATGGCTTGGTTCTACTTTACCCACAATACAGATTTCTGGCTTTATGAGAATTTCTTTTCATTTACAAGCCCTTTTCTAGAGTTGAAATATTCTTAGAACCGATTTTTTTTTTTAATAATCTAAAGCAGCAAACTTTGTTAAAACTGCTGTTTTTTCGGACGCACAATCATAATCATTTGGAAGAAGGTTCTTAAGTTTTTTGTTTGTTTTTTTGTTTTGACTTAGTGGTTTCATTGTCAGTAATTTTTCCTGAGGAGATAATTTAAAATATGGGGGAAAACTACTCCATGAAGATGTTAAATAATTATTATTTACAATTAAGTTTTTCTAAAGAACTTTAAAATATTAAAAAATCTTTCAAGCATGGCATATATATGCATACCCATATATATTTCCACTCAGTGGAATATTCAGTCATTAAAAATACTAGAAATAATAGTTAATAAAATTAACATATCACTAAGTGAAAAGGGTACCATGTAAAGCTAGTAGGTATGATTTCAGTTAGATGGAGTTTTAAGTGTATAAATGTGAAAATAAACTGCAGGTCAATAAATTTAAAACTAAATCTCCAGGTTAGACAATGGATAAAAAAATTTCATCCTCAGATTTTCTAAAATTGCTGCAATGAAAATCTTACAGGACTTCAAATTATAGAATGGAGTGTGAATATGGTATAACATTAAGTAGAAATCGTGCTCACTTTTATGTATATATACACCAACTATTAAAGCATACTAATGTTAGTGGTAGGTTTTCATTTATTGTGATTTGTAGTAGAGATTATATAATTGATTTTTTAATTTTTTATAGCTCTTTACACGCTGTCTTACACCACTAGTACCAGAAGATCTTCGAAAAAGGAGGAAAGGAGGAGAGGCTGATAATTTGGATGAATTCCTCAAAGAATTTGAAAATCCAGAGGTTCCCAGAGAGGACCAACAGCAGCAACATCAGCAGCGTGATGTTATTGGTCTGTTCTATTAGAATAGTTCCCTCATAAAGTTTAAGTGAACATTTGGCTTAAATTTTACCTACATATCGCCAAAGTAAAAGAAATCAGGAACGAAGAAGTGTACTCAAATTTTGAACAGGGAAATACATGCTTTATATTCTCTGATTGCATAGACATTTAGGACTTGGCTGAGTGCTAGTCTGCTAAAGGATTGTCCTGCCTTGGACTGGAAGTAGCATTTGTCCTTTTAAAGCTCCCTCCTACTTTTAAATGTATTGTTATATATTGACTGACTTTTGTGGAGGTAAAATTTTATTCTGTCTTCCTTACTAGGGAAAGTACCTATGTTGTAGCATATTAATATTAAATGGTTCTAAAATATTGTTAAGGACTGTATGACCTAAGTCTTCTCTCCATATGACCAATTGTAGATGAGCCTATTTTGGAAGAGCCCAGCCGCCTCCAGGAGTCGATGGAGACCAGCAGAACAAACTTGGATGAGTCAGCCATGCCCCCACCACCACCTCAGGGAGTTAAACGAAAAGCGGGACAAATCGACCCAGAACCCGTGATCCCTGTAAGCACATCTCTCCATCAAAAATGTTTGGGATGTTCAGACAGTATTTTAAGGATCCCTATTAGTAGCCAGTGTTATTTAAGGAGACCTTTTGAAGTATCTTGGTTTGGGCAGAAAATAGCAAGGAATGGATCCAGAGAGAGAGAATGGCAGCCAGGGATCTAAACGCAGTGTGCCCTGAGTGGGAGTTCTTTTTAGTTTAGGAGTTTTTGGTTTTTTCTCACTCTTCTTGGATAGTCTTGCTTCAGAGTGGCCTGAACATCCTTGGCTACTATGGAATCCTTGACACTAGGTTCTAATTTTATTTTATTTCTCAAACATGAGCCCATGGTGAATCAGACAATTCTAGACAGAATAAGAAAAGCAACGTAAGGAACCTGTTAAATACATTCTGAGTAAAATAGAACAAGCTTCCTGCTGATGAATAACTGTTAGCAAGATGGAAAGTTTTCCCTCCATTTTTACGGAGATAAAATTGACATATAAATTGTATTAGTTTGGGGTGTACAGTATAATGACTTGATACATGTATATATTGTGAAATGATTACTATGATAAGTTTAGTTACTATCCATCACTTCACAGAATTAGATTTTTTTCTTGTCACACAAGATCTACTCTGAGCAATTTTCAAAGATGTAGTTTTAGTTGGTTGAACCTCCTTATCCATGGATGTATACTGAGGGCTGTCTGGAATAAGTGTGTTATGTAAGATACTTGAGCATTCATGAATTTTTCTATTTAGAAGGGATCCTGAAACCAATCCCTTGCAGATACGGAGGGACAATTGTGTTGTTAATTGTAATCATCATATTTGTATAAGACCCCAAACTTACTTATAACTGCAAGTGTATACTCTGACCAACATCTACTACATCTCATTTCCTCCACCTTCCAGCCTTCATGACCACCATTTTACTCTCTGCTTCTATGAATGCCAGCTTTTTAAGATTGTATAGAAAGTGATACGGCTGTCATAGAGGACTCATCTTTCATTTCACTTGGCATAGTGCTCTCCAGGTCCATCTGTGTTGTCACAAAAGGCATAATTTCTTGTGTTGAATAATAGATCTGTGTGTGTACCGTATTCTCTTCACCCATTTGTGTGTTGGTGGACCCTTAGGTGGTTTTCATAGCTTAGCTGTGAGCATGGAAGCATCTTTCCAGATAGTAATTTCATTTCCTTTGGATAAATACCTGGCGGTGAAATTTCTAGTTTTAATTTTTTGAGGAACTTCCACACTGTTTCCATAATGGCTGAGCCAGTTTACCCTTGAACCAGCAGCGCGTGAGGGTCCCCTTTTCTCCTCGTCCTTGCCGACACTTGCTGCTCGCTCTCGTCTCTTTTGGTGTTCTAACAGGTTAGTCATTCAGACAGGTGTCAGGTGGTTTTTATTTACATTGACTAATTAGAGATGTGTTGAGCACCTTTTCTTGGTGCTCATCAGGTATATTGTCTTTGGAAAAATTTGTGTTCAGATCCATTGCCCACTTTCAGTTTGTTTTGCTCTTGAGCTAAGTTGAGTTGTTTAAATATCTTGAGTATTAGTCTCTTATCAGATAAATGATTTGCAGATATTTCCCCATTCTGTAGGTTGCCTTTTCATTTTACTGATGGTATCCTTTGTAGTGTGTTTTAGTTTGATGGAGTCCAACTTGTTTATTTTTGCTTTTATTGCCTTTGCTTTTGGTGTCAAATCCAAAAGGGTCAAGACCAATAAGTTTCTTACCAGTGTTTTCTTCTAGGAGTTTTATGGTTTCAAATCTTAGATTCAAGTCTTTAATCCATTTCATTCTTATACATGTGGCTGTCTAGTTTATCCAACACCATCTGTTGAAGAGATTGTCCCCTCCTTGTATACTCTTGGCTCCTTTGTGCTAAATGGATTGACCATATAGTGTAGATTTATTCCTAGGCCTCTGTTCTCTTCCAGATTCTGGTTTATTGTTTAGCAACCATTCCTGCCTATCTATAGTACAAAGTAGTTTCAGGCTAACTCATTGTCTGAAAAGTAAAGTAGCATCTTGCTACTTCATTTAAACTGGCTACCATTAAGTTCACTTCAGTGTCCTATTGTAAGTGAAAAGAAAGGTGGTCTGGTTTGAAGCTTCCCAAGCTTAAGTCTATAGAATACATTACTTTGGACAAAGGGAGACTTTTGGGTACCTTAGGCTCTTGGTTCAGCCTCCATCAAGACACTGGCAAAAGAATATTCCTTGCAAATTTTAAGAACTAGTTCTCTAAGCCCCCCCTGGTGTTAAGGAGTTGTAAAAGGCTGAGCGCGTTTTTCTTTTTGAGTTCAGGAAGGGGAGCAGGTAATCAGGTGGGTTGCTTTAGTACCACTCTCTGGATAATTGTTCCCTTGTCAGTATTTTAATGTTCTCATTTGTTTGTATTAAGTCAGAGAAGAAAATACAAGAAATGGATCCAGAAAAATAGTCTCCTCATTTGTATTACTTGCTTCAGGAAGAGCCCAAAGGCCTGTTTAGCACTCAAGCTGAGTTGCAGTAACCTTAAGGCAGTCTTTAACATTAATTAGCCTGG
The DNA here is from genome assembly GCA_006410655.1 of Kobus ellipsiprymnus. Lineage (NCBI taxonomy): Eukaryota > Metazoa > Chordata > Mammalia > Artiodactyla > Bovidae > Kobus > Kobus ellipsiprymnus. Next base: position 33,737 of record SJYR01002676.1, read on the forward strand.
GACAGGCAACCATTACTGTATGAGCCTTTTTGCATTGCCCTGGAGTCAGTGGATTCTATTTATTCCTAAAATGTTAATACAGAAAGTTTTGAGGGTTTTTTTGTTAGGTGTTTGCAAATATTAAGTATAAAAACAAAGCACCTTTGCTCTAGGTTAATAAGACAGTGAATGGATTTTCTTTTGTAAACTAATGTTGAGGCTTGTAATCAGTTTTTGATTATGAGGAAGTGTGGAGGTGTGACCCCAATATTTCTTTTCATTTTGAAAACTGCAGCAACTACATACTTAAAAGAAGCTACCTTTAAAATGTGCGTCCTTAAATTGCCTTGTTTTTATTGCTTTAAGCCTCAGCAGGCAGAGCAGATGGAAATACCTCCTGTAGAGCTGCCCCCAGAAGAACCTCCAAATATCTGTCAGTTAATTCCAGAGTTAGAGCTTTTACCAGAAAAAGAAAAAGAGAAGGAGAAGGAGAAAGAAGAGGAGGAGGAGGAGGAGGTAAGGAAATGTAAAAATATCTGATGAGTACATTCCCATCCAGATTTAGTGAAAATCTTCCACCAGCTTATTTTTCATATTGGAGCTGAATTAATTATCAGATTGATGAAAAATGTTTGAATAAAAGCAAAACAGCCAAATTCTTTTGTTTTCCCAACCCCCCACTTCCCTGCTTTTGTTGTGTCTTTAATATTGTTATAGAAGACTTAGATATTTTTCTATTTGATGTCCTGTCAAATATTTTATTTAAACCTTTATGCTTAAAGTTTATTCCAAGACTAATTCTCATTATACCATCTGTTCATATTTGTAATTTATGCCAGCATAGGTTTTATAACCATTTAGGGCTTGATTATGAGGCTTACATTGTTTTAGAGTAAGAATTTAGCCCCAGAGTTCTTCCAGCCTATGTTCTAGAGTATCTCAGACTGTGTTCAATTAGTATTTAAAATTATACTTTCTGATATTTTTGAGATTAACTCCTGGTCCTTCGGATATTATGTATAGTTCCAACATAGTTTGGGAGTATCTCAGCTCTTGCCCAGCGCCAACCTTCAGTCTTGTAGGTGGCAGGTGATTGGGAACCAGGCTATTACAGTTAAACATATATTATAAATTATAGCCCATTTCTTTTGAAACACCTGATGTAAGTTTCTTAGCAGCGGCCAATAATCCATTGCTTGCCAGCATTAGTCCATGGACCACACTGTGTAGACCCCATGCTTCTAGATCAGTACAGAATCTCATAATCAGCTAAATGCACAGAGGACATTCTTCTGTAATTTAAAAAAAGACTGAACTAAATGCTAAGAGTTTTTTCCACTAACCAAAATACACAATTTAGAGCTTTCAGGAGGTAACAGAAATGCTTCATTTTGTAGCAGTTTTGTCAGTCTTGTGTGGGGTCATTTTCACTTAGGATGAAGATGCTTCAGGGGGTGATCAGGATCAAGAGGAAAGAAGGTGGAACAAAAGGACCCAGCAGATGCTTCATGGTCTTCAGGTATGCCAGTGAAGGCTTAGAGAAAAAATTTCATCAAAGGCTTTTGGCATTGTTTCCTTAAAAGGAAAAGTTACATGCTACATAACCAGCAAGTCTGCCTTTTGTGAAACTTCTTCCAAAACCACATACCTTAAATTACTTTAATACATAAGCTGTTAGGTTAAAATCAAGCCTGGAAAGCATCCAGGTGAACCCTTTCCCGTTGTTAGTCTGCAAAGCAGAGTTCCTTGGTGTGTGTATACATCTTATTTTTGGTTGAGCAAATTTAATATGTTGAATCATTAAATTTGTCAAATCATTGTACAGGGTTAGAGTGTCACTTACCCTTGGGCCTTCATGTATCAGATACAGAGGAGATTGCTTGAGTGTCTGAAATACCAGGCAAGATGCTCAGGGTCTCCTAAAATAGATTCAAAGGATAGTTGAAAGTTTGTGAAACTGTAAGTGCTGTATTTTACTATTTTATCAGTTCAATTAAATCTACAAAGAAATGAGTCTGTGTTAACATTGTCCCTCTGTTTTTTTTAACATGAGAAACATTCACATAATCTACAAAAATAGTATGCTTCTAAAATTACTGATTTGGTCTGCTGATTACTTTCATTTAACTCTTCTTCTCATTTTATTTCAGCGAGCTCTCGCTAAAACTGGAGCTGAGTCTATCAGTTTGCTTGAGTTGTGCCGAAACACGAACAGAAAGCAAGCTGCAGCAAAGTTCTACAGCTTCTTGGTTCTTAAAAAGCAGCAAGCTATTGAGCTGACACAGGAAGAACCGTACAGTGATATCATTGCAACACCAGGACCAAGGTTCCACATTATTTGAGCAGCTAGAAGCATTAGAGCTAGTGTTCATTTCACTAGTGTGTACAAATTGCCCCCATGTGTAGGGCACACAGAACCCTTCCAGAAAATTTAGATTTTTGTCTGTACAAAGTCTCTGCCTTTTTTCATTTTTTCCAGTATTTTAAATTTACCCATTTCCTCTTTAAGCAGAACTGCTTGTATGGTGTTTGTATTCTGGTGGAGAAAGCAAGCATCCCAAGATCAGTCCGCAACAGATGTGTGCAATATTGGCGCATATAATTGAGTAGCAACGGAAGGTTGGAGTTTTTATCTTAGTTCTCCATTACTGCGTTATAAAGGAGAACGTTTCAGGAAAAAACATCTGACAGTTAAGAACAGTAGTGAATCTTTGACAGAAATTGTCTTTTCCCATCAGCAACACCCAGCAGTCTTAGAAGGGAGCATTGTCCTTTGGGGATGGTGCCCCAAACAGACTGTCTTCTCGGGATACGTTTTAAAGTATAATTTCACAATTCACCATTGGGGGTGGGGGTTGGTATGTGAAATTGTACTGTAACTATAAAAAGATAGGACTTGGTTTAAAGTGCCCTATTTTGTAAATCATTCCATTTGAAACTTTTTAATGAATCTTACTATGCTGAAATCTGTTGTTTTAGTGAGACTCTAAAATGAGCAGAAATAGACTTTTTAGAGTAGAATGAGTATAAAAAGCATCTATAATTTTCCAGGAGCTATAAATCAAGGTTTTAAAAAGATGTTTGGACATATTTGAGTATTCAGATCATGAAAATAGAAATTGCTATGCTAACTGAAAGGACAGACTGATGGGAAATTGTACAACTGGTAGACTTAACCTTTAAGCAGACAGTGCTGTAAAAACTAATGGCTTCTTTGATATTTATTGTAAGTTTTAGTACTGATCTTCTTTTCCAAAGCTTGCACACTCCTTTGTGTGGAACTGTAATAGCTTTGCAACAGAAATCCAATAGTTTCCTATAAATTAAGTGAAGAAAAACATCCAAATAAAGGCTTTAAATATTAACAGACCAGGTAGCACCAGAAATTATGTGACTGTTATGATTATCAAAACATGTCTTAACTTCTTAGGGCAAAATTACACACTAAAAGTTCTAGCTTAAGTGTTGGCACTTGTATGGGGAAAAAAAAAATCATTCAGACTTCAGTATATACCCAATAATTTTAAATTATGTGAGATGTTTTAAATTTGTGAACTCGTAATTCCTGTTTTGATGATTCAGTTTCTTGAGAATGGTAATTGTATAAAATTGCTATTGCCGCTTTATTTCAGTATCATGTGCCTGTAAACCATGGATCTTTCTCCCTTTGTATAAAGACATTGTAGATAATTGTTTGATTATAGAAAGGTCATTAGTTTCTTGTTACACATTTTGTTAGTCTGGTTTTTGTTGCTTATCGGGTTTAATATTGTTCTTGAAAATAGTTGATGCTATGTTATGTATAACTTTTCTAATAAAAGTTGTGTTATAAGCTGTAAATTTTGAAGTATTGGTATTCAGTTGGTGGCATCCCCCAAGAATATTGCTTCATCTTTTTGCCTTAACTAGAAATAATTATCCACACAAATAGTGAATTTTTCAAGATATTTAGAGTACAAAATAATAAATCTTTACAAGGTGTATTAGAATGCATTAAGATTAAAATGAAACCAATAAATGGGTGATGCTGAGGAATCTTTTGGGGCATAGTTATAGTCTTGTAATTGCTAAGTACATAGAAATTATGACATGGTGGGGGGGGTGTCCTTGGGGGTCTAAACAAACATAGCCAATTAACAATGTCCTGGAGATTTGCTGGATCCATCTGAGAAATCTACTTTAGCCAGGGCGTTCAATAGGTAACTTGCAACGAACCCATCTTTGCATTCAAGCATCTGACTTGTCCCACCACCAGCTGTGAACTTTTAAGACACTTAAGACTTCATGCACTCAGGAAACAGAAAAGCTTCTGCCTTAAAGCTGATGGCTTGGTAGAGATGCAGAGGGACAGAGCCCTTGTGCACACGGCAGGGGAAGAAGGCGGGTGGAGCAAACGGAGGGAGCACTGACACATACAGTACCACGTGTGAAATAGCTGGTGGGAAGCTGCTGCGTAACACACGGAGCTCCGCTCGGTGCTCTGTGATGACCTAGAAGGGTGGGACGGAGGCTCAGGAGGGAAGGGAGGTCTGTACGCACACAGCTAATCCACGGTGCTGTACAGCAGAAACCGTCACAACACTATAAAGCAGTTATACTCAAAAATATTTTTTTAATATAAATACACAGAAGGGAGAAAAAAAGCTGATGCTTAGGGTTCAGGCTTCTAATTTAGCACTCCTGTAGGGGCTGACTGTGATCCTCTTCAGAGACTAGGAAAACCAACAGATGCCTCTAGCTTGCTTCAAGTCACCAGTATATCCCTGAGACAAGATCATACACATGTCTGATGCCCCAGCTTTTATGGCTGCTGCCATGAAGGACCCTTCATGAGCTAATTCTAATAACCAACAGGATTCACAAGCTGACATTCAAACCACAGGACTGGAGCAAACAGCAAAGGAATTAACTGACTCAGGAGTGCACGTGCACACAGACCCAGGCCCAAATCAGAGGGAGCAGACAAAATGCCCACCTTGAAGGTGCCTAGATACAAACTACCAGCCAGTTAACTTACAACAAAGGAGCCAAGAATATATGATTGGGAAATGACAGTGTCTTCAAAAATGGTATTGGGAAAACAACCATGTACAAAAGAATGAGGCTGGAAATTACAGAATTTACTATAAATCAAGTAAAGTTTGAATATAACACGTAAAGCCATAAAATTCCTGTAAGAAAACAGGTGATAAGCTCCTTGAAATCAGTCTCAACTAAGATTTTTTTGGATCTGACCTTAGCAACAAGACTACCAAGTAGGACTAAATCAAACCAAAAAGCGTTTACACAGCAAAGGAGACTGCCAGAAAACAAAACAAAATTGGAGAAAACATTTACATTATATATCTGATAAGAGATTAATAGGTAAAACTTGAAGAAATCATACAACCCAATAGCAAAACAATCATTTTAAAATGGGGAGAGTGTCAGACATTTTTCCAAAAAAAAAAAATAACAGATGGCCAACAAGTACATGAAAAAAATAAGATCATCATCTCTAATAATCACGGAAATGGAAATCAAAACCACAATGAGATAGCACTTCACACCTGTCAGAATGGCTATTGAAAGATAAGAAATTACAAATGTTGATGAAGATGTGGTATGCTGTTGGACCAAATAGGTGCAGCCAATATGAAAAACTATGGAGGGTCCTTTAAGAATTAAAAATAGAGTCGACATATGATCCAGCATATCTGCTTCTCGATATTTATAGGAAGAAATCAAAAACACTAACTGAAGAAGACACACATCCAAATTTATTGCATCATTATTTATAATAGCCAACATATGGAAGAAACCTAAGTGTCTGATGGATGAGTAGATAAAAACTGTGTGTCTTTTATACACACACAGACACACAATGGAATATTCTTCAGCCATAAAAAATTGACATGAGACCTCACCATTTGCAAAAACAGAACTTCAGAACAGTATGCTAAATGACACAAGTCAGAGAAAACCAAAGACCATGTGATGTCACTTATATGTGGAATCTAAAACAACAGAAACTCTCAAATTCACAGATGGAACAGATTAGTGGTTGCCAAAGGTACGTGGGGAAGGAGGGATTGGTGAAATGGGTGAAGGAGGTCAAAATGTATAAACTTCATGTTATAAGTCATAGGGATGTCATATATAGTACGGTGACTACAGTTTTTAATACTGTACTGCATAACTGAAAGTTGCTAATAGTATATCTTAAACGTTCTCACAAGAAAAAATTTGTAATTACATATGGTGATGGATGTTAACCTGTGATCATATTGCAATATATACAAAGATCAAATCATTATGTTGTGCACTTGAAACTAATGATATATTCACCTCAAGAAGGCAAAGTGGTTGTCTGAGGAGACCTTACAAATAGCTGAGAAAAGAGAAACAAAAGGCAAAGGAGAAAGGGAAAGATAAACCCAAGTAAATGTAGAATTCCAAAGAAAAGCAAGGAGAGATAAGAAAGTCTTCTGAGTGAACAATGCAAAGAAACAACGGAAAACAACGGAATGAGAAAAGACTAGAGATCTCTTCAAGAAAACTGGAGACATCAAGGGAATGTTTCATGCAAAGATGGGCACAATCAAGGACAGAAACAGCAAGGACCTAACAGAAGCGACTAAGAAAAGGTGGCAGGAGTACACAGAACTATACTGAAATGGTCTTAATGAACCAGATGACCATGATCACTCTAGGTGTGGTCACTCACCTAGAGCCAGACATCTGGGAGTGTGAAGTCAAGTGGGCCTTAGGAAGTATTACTGTGAACAAAGCTAGTGGAGGTGATGGAATTCATGCGGAGCTATTTCAAATCCTAAAAGATGATGCTGTGAAAGTGTTGCACTCATTATGCCAGCAAATTTGGAAAACTCAGCAGTGCCCACAGGATTGGAAAAGCTCAGTTTTCATTCCAATCCAAAAGAAAGGCAAGCCAAAGAATGTTCAAATGACTGTACAATTGCACTCATTTCACATACTAGCCAAGGTAATGCTCAAATTCCTTCAAGCTAGGCTTCACAAAGACCATGTGATGTCACTTATATGTGGAATCTAAAACAACAGAAACTCTCAAATTCACAGATGGAACAGATTAGTGGTTGCCAAAGGTACGTGGGGAAGGAGGGATTGGTGAAATGGGTGAAGGAGGTCAAAATGTATAAACTTCATGTTATAAGTCATAGGGATGTCATATATAGTACGGTGACTACAGTTTTTAATACTGTACTGCATAACTGAAAGTTGCTAATAGTATATCTTAAACGTTCTCACAAGAAAAAATTTGTAATTACATATGGTGATGGATGTTAACCTGTGATCATATTGCAATATATACAAAGATCAAATCATTATGTTGTGCACTTGAAACTAATGATATATTCACCTCAAGAAGGCAAAGTGGTTGTCTGAGGAGACCTTACAAATAGCTGAGAAAAGAGAAACAAAAGGCAAAGGAGAAAGGGAAAGATAAACCCAAGTAAATGTAGAATTCCAAAGAAAAGCAAGGAGAGATAAGAAAGTCTTCTGAGTGAACAATGCAAAGAAACAACGGAAAACAACGGAATGAGAAAAGACTAGAGATCTCTTCAAGAAAACTGGAGACATCAAGGGAATGTTTCATGCAAAGATGGGCACAATCAAGGACAGAAACAGCAAGGACCTAACAGAAGCGACTAAGAAAAGGTGGCAGGAGTACACAGAACTATACTGAAATGGTCTTAATGAACCAGATGACCATGATCACTCTAGGTGTGGTCACTCACCTAGAGCCAGACATCTGGGAGTGTGAAGTCAAGTGGGCCTTAGGAAGTATTACTGTGAACAAAGCTAGTGGAGGTGATGGAATTCATGCGGAGCTATTTCAAATCCTAAAAGATGATGCTGTGAAAGTGTTGCACTCATTATGCCAGCAAATTTGGAAAACTCAGCAGTGCCCACAGGATTGGAAAAGCTCAGTTTTCATTCCAATCCAAAAGAAAGGCAAGCCAAAGAATGTTCAAATGACTGTACAATTGCACTCATTTCACATACTAGCCAAGGTAATGCTCAAATTCCTTCAAGCTAGGCTTCAACTGTATGTGAACAGAATTTCCAGATGTACAAGCTGGATTCAGAAAAAGCAGAGGAACTAGAGATCAAACTGCAAATAACCGTTGGAGCATAGAAAAAGCAAGGGAATTTTTTTAAAAATCGATTTCTTCTTCACTGACTACGACTATGTGGATCATAACAAACTGTGGAAAATTCTTAAAGAGATGGGAATACTAGACCACCTGACCTGTCTCCTGAGAAACCTGTATGCAGGCCAAGTAGCAACAGTTAAAAACAGACATGGAAAAATGGACTGGCTCAAAACTGGGAAAGGAGTACATCAAGGCTGTATACTATCACCCTGCTTATTTAACTTATATGCAGAATGCATCATGCGAAATGCTGGACTGGATGAACCATTAGTTGGAATCAAGATTGCTGGGAGAAATATCAACAACCTCAGACATGCAGATGATACCACCCTAATGGCAGAAAGTGAAGAGGAACTGAAGAGCTTCTTGATGAGAGGTGAAAGAGAAGAGTGAAAAAGCTGGCTTAAACCTCAACATTCAAAAAATGAAGATCATGGCATCCAGTCCCATCACTTCATGGCAAGCAGATGGAAAAAAGTAAAAATGGTGACATTTTATTTTCTTCGGCTCCAGAATCACTGCAGATGGTGGCTGCAGTCACAAAATTAAAAGACGTTTGCTTCTTGGAAGGAAAGCTATGACAATCCTAGACAGTGTATTAAAAAGAAGAGATACCACTTTGCCAACAAAGGTCCATATAGTCAAAGCTATGGTTTTTCCAGTAGTCATATATGGATATGAGAATGGGGCTATAAAGAAGGCTGAGCGCCAAAGAATTGAGGCTTCCGAACTGTGGTGCTGGAGAAGACTCTTGAGAGTCACTTGGACAGCAAAGAGATCAAACCAGTTAATCCTAAAGGAAATAACCCTGAATATTCATTGGAAGGACTGAAGCTGAAGCTCCAATACTTTGGCAAAGAGCTGACTCACTGGAAAAGACCCTGATGCTGGGAAAGACTGAGGGCAAGATGAAAAGGGTGCGACAGAGAATCAGATGGTTGGATGGCATCACTGACTCAAATGGCCATGAGTTTGAGCAAACTCCAGGAGATGGTGAAGGACAGGGCAGCCTGGGGTGCTGCAGTCCATGGGCTTGCAGAGATAACAACACCTCAATTTAAAACAGAAATAACAGCTGAGAACTTTCCAACTCTGGGTAGAGAATTATATATCCAAGTATACAAAGCTAATATAACCCTATCAACTCATGCAAACAAAACTATATCTAAGACACATTATAATGACCCTGTCAAAAATCAAAAATAAAGAGATAATCCTAACGGTAGCCAAGGGAAAAAGATAATAACCTATAAAGAAATTCCCATCAGGCTCTAAGCAGATTTCTCAGCTAAAAGTCTAGGTCAGGAGAGATGCAATGACATATTCAAAGTTGAAAGAAAAATAATTGCCAGCCCAAAATTTTCTAGAGCAGAAAAAAAATCTGGCAGAGCTCATCACCCCTAGACCTGCTTTGCAAGAAATGCTAAAAGTAGTTTTTCCAGCTGAAATGAAATAATGCCAATCAGTAACATGAAAATGTACAAAAGTATACAGCATATGGGTAAAAGTAAACATTCAAACTTAGAAAACTAATTCTGTAGTAGGACGATGTATTAGCCACTTAACTACAGTATAAACATCAAAAGAAGAAGAAGAAAGTTGCTCAGTCGTGTCCGACTCTTTGTGACCCCATGGACTGTAGCCTGCCAGACTCTTCCGTCCATGGGATTTTCCAGGCAAGAATACTGAAGTGGGTTGCCATTTCCTTCTCCAGGGGATCTTCCCAACCCAGGGATTGAGCCCGGGTCTCCCGCATTGTAGGCAGATGCTTTACCATCTGAGCCACCAGGGAAGTCAAAAACATCAAAAGAAAAGAGTATTAAAAATAATTATAGCTATTATAATTTGTTAATGAACACACTATATAAAAAGTAAATAATGCATCAAAAATTTAAAGGTGGGAAAGCAAAAAGGTGAAGCTCTTGTAGACAAAGTTTCTGTCATCTTAAAATAGACTGCTTTATTTACCAGATGTCTTATGTAACCATCTTAGTAACCACAAGTCAACAGCCTATAGTAAAAGTGTAAAAGATAAAGAAAGGGGAAACAGAATATATGATCATAAGAAATCACCAATTTACAAAAGTAGCCAGAAACGAGGTAAAAATAAACAATGGAAATATAAAACAAACTGATTATTAATAAAACTGCATTAGTTAAGTCCTTACATATCAATAATAACTCTAGATATGTGTGAGTTGAATTCACCAATGAAAACACCCAGAATGGCTGAAGGGATTAAAATCTAGACCCAAATATATACTACCTACACAGACTCACTTCAGAGTGAAGGGATGGGAAAAGATATTCCTTACAAGTAGAAACAAAAAGCATGTGGAGGCAACTAGCACAACAGACTTTAAGCCAAAAACATTAATAAGAGACAAAGAAGGTCAATGTATAATGATAAAGGGGCTCAATTCACCAAGATATAGTGATTATAAATATTCACATACCCAACATCAAGGCACCCAAATATACACATTATGCGTCCTCAGTCGCTCCAGTCATGTCCAACTCTGTGTGACCCCATGGACTGTAGCCCTCTAGGCTCCTCCGTCCATGAGCATTCTCCAGGCAAGAATACTGGAGTGGACTGCCATGCCCTCCTCCAGGGAAACTTCCCAACCCAGGGATCGAACCCAAGTCTCTCATGTCCCTTGCATTAGCAGGTGGGCTCTTTACCACTAGCACCACCTGGGAAGCCCTTGCTTTACAGCAAATAATAAACATCTCTGCAGGGAGAAAGAGGCAGTAATAGTAGGGAGTTTAGTATCCCACATTCAACACTGGATAGATCACCTAGACCGAAATTCAAAAATGAAATGTTGGACTTAAGTGATACATTAGACAAGATGGATTTAGACATTTACAGAACATCCCATCCAAAAGCAACAGAATACACATTCTTCTCAAGTACACATGGAACATTCTTCAAGAATAGCTATGTATTAGACCATCAAACATGTCACCAAATTAAAGAAAACAAATAATATCAAGCATCTTTTCTGAAAACAATGGTATGAAATTAGAAATCTACTGCAAGAGGAAAACTAGAATATTCACAAATATGGGGAGATAAAACAAAATGCCCTTGAGCAACAAATGGGTTGAAGAAGAAATTGAAAAAGAAATAAAAAATAAATTGGAACAAATAAAAATTGGAAACAGATAAAACCAAAACTTACGGGATGCAGAAGCAGTTGTAAAAGGGAAGGTTACAGCAGTAAATAAAAATACCTACATAAGAAAGAGAAAGATTTCAAATAGCCCATCTAACTTTACATCGTAATAAACTATGTAAAAGAAAAAACTAAGTCTAAGGTTAATAAAATGAAGGAAATAATAAATTCAAGTGGAAATCAATGAAATAGAGACTAAAAAAGATATTAGGGGGAAAAAATGAAACTAAGAGCTTTTTTTTGAAAAGATAAACAAAATAGACAAATGTCTAGGTAGGCTACTAATGAAGAAGAGAGGACTCAAAATTAGAAATTAAAGGGGAGACAAATTGATAACAGAAATACAAAGTATTATACAGGAATATTATAAATAATACATGGCAACTTAGAATAGTGGATAAATTTCTAGAACCTACAAGACTGAATTAGGAATAGAAAATCTGAATAGAAAAATCACAAGTGGTGAGATTGAATCAGTAATCAAAAACGATCCACTATAAAAAAAAAAATAAAAAACCCAGGAGGAAATGGATTCACTGGTGAATTCCATCAATCGTTTGAAGAATTAACACCAAACTTTCTCAACCTTTCCAAAACATAGAAGAGAAGGAACACGTGCAAATTTATCTCACCAGGCCAGCATTCCCTGATACCAAAAACAAACAAGGACACTTCTAAGAAAAGAAAACTATAGGCCAATAACCCTGTGGAATATAAATGCAAAAATAGCAAAATATTAGCAAACTGATTATAACAGTATATTAAGAGGATCATACACCACAACCAAGTTAGGGTTTTTCCCAGGGATGGAAGGATGGATCCATATCTGCCAATCAGTCAATGTGATACACTTCAGTAACAAAAGGGTAAAAATCAACAGAGGTACAGAAAGCATCGGACAAAATTCAACATCTTTCATTATCAAAACCCTCAACAAAACGGCTATAGAGGCAGTGTACCTCAACATAGTAAAACCCATATATGACAGGCCCACAGCTAGCATCATACTAAATGGTGAAAGGCTGAAAGCTTTTTCTCTAACATAAAGAGCAAGGCCAGAACGCCCAATCTTTGAACTTTTTATTAAAAATAATACAATTTTTATTAAAAAACAGTATAACAGTACAATAGAGCAATTAGGCAAAATAAATAAATAAATAAATAAAAGGCATCCAAATCAGAAAATTAAAAGTAAAGCTGTATCTTACACATGATAGTATGTATCAGTTCAGTCGCTCAGTCGTGTCCGACTCTTTGCGACCCCACGAACTGCAGCACGCCAGGCCTCCCTGTCCACCACCAACTCCCAGAGTTCACCCAAAGTCATATGCATCAAGTCAGTGATGCCACCCAGCCATCTCATCCTCTGTCATGCCCTTCTCCTCCTGCCCCCAATCCCTCCCAGCATCAGTGTCTTTTCCAATGAGTCAACTCTTTGCATGAGGTGGCCAAAGTATTGGAGTTTCAGCTTCAACATCAGTCCTTCCAATGAACACCCATGACTGGTCTCCTCTAGGATGAACTGGTTGGATCTCCTAGCAGTCCAAGGGACTCACAAGAGTCTTCTCCAGCACCACAGTTCAAAAGCATCATTCTTCTGTGCTCAGCTTTCTTTATAGTCCAACTCTCACATCCATACATGACTACTGGAAAAACCACAGCCTTGACTAGATGGACCTTTGTTGGCAAAGTAATGTCTCTGCTTTTCAATATGCTGTCTAGGTTGGTCATAACTTTCCTTCCAAGGAGCAAGAGTCTTTTAATTTCCTGGCTGCAATCACCATCTGCAGTGATCTTGGAGCCCCCAAAAATGAAGTCTGACACTGTTTCCACTGCTTCCCCACCTATCTCCCGTGAAGTGATGGGACCAGATGCCATGATCATCATTTTCTGAATGTTGAGCTTTAAGCCAACTTTTTCACTCTCCACTTTCACTTTCATCAAGAATGTTGGATCCCACCAAAAAAAGATACCCCACCATATCCAATGGCAAAGGAGAAGCCCCAGCAAGACAGTAGGAGGGGAGAAATTACATTTAGAATCAAACCCCATACACACCAAAGATGCTTGGAGGTCTCAGACAAAACCTTGTGGACATCAGGAGACCACACAGAGACTGAGCCAGACCTCCCTTTGAGTATTTGAGTGTCTCCTGTAGAGGTATGTGTCAGCAGTGGCCTGCCGCGAGGGCAGGGGCTCTGGATGCAGCAGTCCTGGGTGGGGCATAAGCCCTCTTCGAGGAGGTCGCCATTAATCCTACCATAGAGCCACCAAGCAGATGACCCACAAACTGCAGAACAGTTATACCAAATAAATTCTCATACTGTTAAGAAAGTTCTAGGACCCACAATAGATTTCCCAACTTGAGGATCTGGCAAAGGGACTGAGAACCCCAAGGGAAATTGACTTTGAAGACCCCGAATAGCTAAAGAAATTTTGAGAAAGAGCAAAGCTGGAGGAATCATACTTCCTGATTTCAAATTATATTTCAGAGCTATAGTAATTAAAATAATACAGTATTGGCAATAAAAACAAACAGATCAAAGAACTAGAATACGGAGCTCAGAGATAAATTCACTCATATATAAATCATTTGATTTACAACAAAAGCACCAAATAAATAACATTGGGATATCTGGGTTGTTGTTTTAGTTTCTAAGTCGTGTCCAACTCTTTGCAATCCCATAGACTGCAATCTACCAGGGTCCTCTGTCCGTAACATTTCCCAAGAAATCTGCAAAAGAATGAAAATGGGCCCCTATCCTATACCACACAGACAAATCAACTCAAAATGGATTAAAGACTTGAACTTAAGACCTCAAACTGTAAAACTCCTAGACAAAAACACAGGGTGTATAGTCCTTGACATTGGTCCTGGCGATTTTTTGGATTTGATTCCAAAAGCAAAGGCAGCAAAAGCAAAAATAAGTGGGATGACAAAGTAAAAGGCTTCTGCACAAAGGAAACCATCAAAAAAATGAAACAGTAACCTACAGAATTGGAGAAAATATTTGTAAATCATCTGTTTGATAAGAAGTTAATAGTCAAATTATACAAAGAAGTCATACAACTTCAAAGCAAAAAAGAAAGAAACTACAATGAAATATCACCTCGCACTAGCTAGAATGGCTATCACCAAAGAATAAGACAAGATATGGATTGCAGCCGTGAAAATAAAAGATGCTTATTCCTTGGAAGGAAAATTATGACCAACCTAGACAGCGACTTGATGGACATGAGCCTGAGTGAACTCCAAGAGCTGGTGATGGACAGGGAGGCCTGGGATGCTGCAGTTCATGGGGTCTCAAAGAGTTGGACACAACTGAGCGACTGAACTGTACTGAACTGAGACAGCATATTAAAAAGCAGAGACATTACTTTGTCAGCAAAGGTCCATCTAGTCAAGGCTATGGTTTTTCAAGTAGTCATGTATGGATGTGAGAGTTGGACTATAAAGAAAGCTGAGCACAGAAGAATTGATGCTTTGAACAGTGGTGTTGGAGAAGACTCTTGAGAATCCCTTGGACTGCAAGGAGATCCAATCAGTCCATCCTAAAGGAGATCAGTCCTGGGTGTTCATTGGAAGGACTGATGTTGAAGCTGAAACTCTAATACTTTGGCCACCTGATGCGAAGAGCTGACTCACTTGAAAAGACCCTGATGCTGAGAAAGACTGAGGGCAGGAGGAGAAGGGAATGACAGAGGATGAGATGGTTGGATGACATCACCAACTAAGTGGACATGAGTTTGGGTAGGCTCTGGGAGTTGCTGATGGACAGAGAGGCCTGGCGTGCTGCAGTTCATGGGGTCACAGAGTGGGACTCGACTGAGCAACTGAACTGAACTGAACTGATGGAAACCACTTCAGTGTTTTTCAACAACAACAACAACAACAACAACAAAAATGGGGGTAAAATGTGAATATACAATGTAAATACAAATATATGTAAATATACATCACACACAATGGAATATTATTCAGTCATAATGAGGAAATCCTGCTATTTACTACAACATAGATGGACCTTGAGGACATTATACTAAGTGAAGTAAGTCAGAGAAAGACACATACTGTATGATATCACTGACATGCAGAATCTAGAAAAGCTGAACTCATAGAAGCAGAGTAGAACGGTAGGACCACAGGCTGGGGTGGGGGCGGAGCGGAGGAAAGGGGAGTTGTTGATCAGAGAATAAACTTCAGTGATGAGATGAGTCTGGGAATCTAATGTATATGATGGTGATTATCATTAATAGTATTTTATTATATCCTTGAAAGTTGCGGAGAGTATAGATATTGAATATCCTCCCTACAAAAAAAGAAATGGTAATTATGTGAAGAGATAGCAGAACTAGTGAACACCATATTGGTAATAATTTTGTAATAGATAGGTGTATCAATCAACATGCTGTGCTCTTTGTACAATGTTATATATCAATATTATCTCAATAAATTTAGAGAAAAAAATGAATGAAAGAATGATCATTATAGTTAATTGGCAAAAATTTCCCACTTTCTTTGAAAGAAATTGCAGATTTTAATACACTTTCTTTTAAGGATCTTTTTCCAAAAATATTAAACCATATAATGCTAAATAATTGAAAAATAATTATAAATTCTTAGAAGTTAGAATGAGTCACCTGTGATCATCCTAACCTAAAA
This sequence comes from Kobus ellipsiprymnus, assembly GCA_006410655.1. Lineage (NCBI taxonomy): Eukaryota > Metazoa > Chordata > Mammalia > Artiodactyla > Bovidae > Kobus > Kobus ellipsiprymnus. The sequence goes on from SJYR01002676.1 coordinate 49,738, forward strand.
TCAAGTAAACATTCCTAACATTTAGAAAAATGCTGTTAAATTTCTAAGGTGGCATGACCTACTGGTTAGTATAACACAATCCAATAAATACCATTTTATATGTCTTCAACCATAACATGTCTCTTGAAGCCATGAAAAAAAATGAGAAAATATAACATTAGACTCCATGGTAGAAAAACTACTGACTTCATAATCAGACACAGTTGAATTTAAAACCCCAGCTCTTGTCACTTTACCTTTTTACACAGAAGAACTGTACGAAAAAGATCTCAATGAGCGGGATAATCATGATGATGTAATCTCTCACTCAGAGCCAGACATTCTGAGGTGTGAAGTCAAGTGGACCTTAGGAAACACTACGGCCCATAAAGCTAGTGTAAGTGATGGAATTCCAGCAGAGCTATTAAAAAATTCCTAAAAGATGATGCTATTAAAGTGCTACACTCAATATGTCAGCAAATTTGAAAAACCCAGCAGAGGACACAAGATTGGAAAAGGTCAATCCTCATCTCAGTTCCCAAGAAGGGAAGTACTAAAGAATGTTCAATTCTTTAGCACAATTGCACTCATCTCCCGTGTGAGTAAGGCTATGCTCAAAATGCTCCAAGCTAGGCTTCAGCACTACAGGAACCAAGAACTTCCAGATGTTCAAGCTGGATTTAGAAAAGGCAGAGGAACCACAGATCAAAGCGGCCAGAGATCAAATTTCTCACTGGATCATAGAGAAAGCAAGGGAATTCCAGAAAAACATTTACCTCTGTTTCATTGACTATGCTAAAGCCTTTGACTGTGTAGATCGTAACAAACTATGGAAAACTCTTAAAGAGATGGGAATACCAGACCACCTTACCTGTCTCCTGAGAAACCTGTATGCAGGTCAAGAAGCAACAGTTAGAACCCTGTATGGAACAATTGACTCCTTCAGGACTGAGAAGGGGGTATGACAAGGCTGTTCATTTTCACTCTGTTNAAAGAGATGGGAATACCAGACCACCTTACCTGTCTCCTGAGAAACCTGTATGCAGGTCAAGAAGCAACAGTTAGAACCCTGTATGGAACAATTGACTCCTTCAGGACTGAGAAGGGGGTATGACAAGGCTGTTCATTTTCACTCTGTTTAACTGAAATGCAGAGCACATTATGAGAAATGCCAGACTGGATGAGTTACAAGCTGGCATAAAGACTGCCAGGAGAAATATCAACAACCTCAGCTACACGGATGATACCACTCTGACTGCAGAAAATGAAGAAGAGCTAAAGAGCCTCTTGATGAGGGTGAAAGAGAAGAGTGAAAAAGCCGGCTTGAAGCTCAATACTAAAAAACTAAGATCATGGCATCCAGTCCCATCACTTCATGGCAAATAGAAGGGGAAAAGGTAGAAGCAATGACAGATTTCCTCTTCTTGGGCACTAAAATCATTGTGGATGGTGACTGCAGCCATGAAATTAGAAGACAATTACTTCTTGCCAGGAAAGCTGCGGTAAACCTAGACAGTGTGTTAAAAACAAAGATATCACTTTGCTGACAAAGGTCCATATAGTTAAGGCTATGGTCTTTCCAGTAGTCATGTACAGATGTGAGAGCTGGACAATAAGGAAAGCAGAGTGCCGAAGTGCCGAAGAACTGAAGCTTTCAAACTATGGAGCTGCAGAAAACTTTTGAGAGTCCCTTGGAAAGCAAGGAGATCAAACCAGTCAATCTTAAGAGAAACCAACCCTGAATACTCTTTGGAAGGACTGATGCTGAATGCTTCGCCGATACTTTGGCCACATGATGCAAATAGTCAACTCACTGGAAAAGACCCTGGTGCTGGGGAAGATCGAAGGAAGAAAGAGAAGAGGGCAACAGAGGATGAGAAGGTTGGATGGCATCACTGACGCAATGGACATGAACTTGAGCAAACTCTGGGAGATGGTGAGGGACAGGGAAACCTGGCATGCTGCTGTCCATGGAGTCGAGAAGAATTGGACACAACTTGGCGACTGAACAACTGTCACTTACCACTAATATGCTTTAAGCAAACCTCTTCTTTTCTCTGAACCTCAGTTTCCTCATCTTTAAGTTTGGGTAGCAAGATCTACCTCATGGGGTTTGCGAGAATCAAATAATATACTCTATGAACACAGCAAGCATCAAGCCAGACCAACCGCTGGTACCTAGAAAGTATCAGGAAGCATGTCACTACCTGCAGCAAAACATTTTTATTTTGTCACTATATACACATGATCACACACACACACAAAATTCATCTCTACAAGTCTCTAAGTCTCTTCTACAAAAGGAATTTATGGCTTCCCTGGTGGTGAAGAATCTGCCTGCAGTGAGGGAGACCCGGGTTTGATCCCTGGGTCTGGAAGATTCCCCTAGAGGAGGAAATGGCAACCACTCCAGTATTCCCGTCTGGAGAATTCCTTGGACAGAGGAGCCTAGTGGGCTACAGTCTGTGGGGTTGCAAAGAGTTGGACACAACTGAGCAACTAACACTTTCACTTTCATAAATGTAATTTAAGAATTTAATTCTGGGAAGATGGC
>SJYR01002676.1:59360-84217 GCA_006410655.1 Kobus ellipsiprymnus
GTGGTACATATACACAATGGAGTACTACTCAGCCATTAAAAAGAATACATTTGAATCAGTTCTAAGGAGATGGATGGAACTGGAGCCGATTATACAGAGTGAAGTAAGCCAGAAAGAAAAACACCAATATAGTATACTAACTCATATATATGGAATTTAGAAAGATGGGGATGATGACCCTGTATGCGAGACAACAAAAGAGACTCAGATCTATAGAATGAACTTTTGGACTCTGGGGGAGAGAGAGAGGGAGAGGGTGGGATGAGATGGGAGAATGGCATTGAAACATGTATACTATCAAGTAAGAAACGAATCGCCAGTCGATATCCGATGCAGGATGCAATGTATGAGATAGAAAATTTTAAATATATTTGTGTAGAATACAAGATTAATACAAATTAATATAGATATAAATCTATTATATGTAAATTATTGATAACATAATTCAAGATGCTTTTATTCTTATTTTTTCTGCACTTGACAAAATATTCTCAAAAAATGTTAATATGCCTCATTATGATTATGTATTTTTTCCATTGTATTTCTTCGATTTTTGTTTTATGTACCTTTGTTTCTTTGTTGTTAGGTGTCTAATGGTTTGTGATGTCTATCTTCTTGTGAATTGTACCTTTTATCATTAAAAATGTTAAAAAAAAAAACAAAAAAAGAATTTATCACTTCAGGAAAACAAATACTGTATATTAATGCATATATATGGAATCTAGAAAAATGACATAGATGATCTTATTTGCAAAGCAGAAAGGGACACAGATGTAGAGAACAAATAGGGATACCAAGGGTGTGGGGGATGAACTGGGAGACTGGAATTGACATATATACACTTACCACATATAAAATAGATAACCAATAAGAATCTACTGTATAGCACAGGGAACTCTACTCAGTGCTTGGTAGGGTCTAAATGGGAAGGAAATCCAAAAAAGAGGAAATAAGTATGTATGCATGGCTGATTCACTTTGCTATACAGCGGAAACTGACACAGCAGCGTAAAGCAACTATGTGTGTGTGTTAGTCCCTCAGTCGCGGCCAACCCTTTGCAACCCCATGAACTGTAGTTTGCCAGGCTTCTCTGTCCATGGAATTCTCCAGGCAAGAATATTGGGGTGGGGAGCCATTCCCTTCTCCAGGGGATCTTCTCGACCTAGGAGTTGAACCCGGGTCTCCCACACTGCAGGCAGATTCTTTACCAACTGAGCCACCAGGGAAGCCCCCAAAGCAACTATACTCCAATTTAAAAAAGAAGAAGTAGTAGTTATCACTTATAGAACCTGGAGGACAAGGACACACATAGACAACCAGCCTTGCTCCACAAATATGGGAAGCGACCCCTGGATGTGACCTCCCAGGTGGAGTTGAGGGCCCTGGGCATTAGGAAGTGCCTGGAGCCACTTACTTTGACTACCTTCTGGTCCTGCCTTGTCATCTTGCTCTCACGCTGTTTCCTCTAGACATTTACATTTTTTTCAACTAGTGAGTCAACAAAGGAATTTAAAATGGTGGGGGGCTCTTATTCCAAGAACACGCTTCCAGGAGCCTCTGCTTCCTGTTCAGTATTCTTCCCACTTCTCTCCCAGCCATGCACTGCCAGGAGGGTACGTGCTTAGGCACATCCGGCAGGTAATGGAAATGAGTGACAAGGTTGGTGTGCAGCAAGACAGCAGGAGGGGAATAATAGTGAACTGGACAAACAGAAGTGGGAGGGGTGGGTGGTGTCTGTTAAAATCTCATCAACTGCTGGTTCAGAAAACAGGACCCAAGGATGCCACATTTAGGGGGTTATCAAGAGAGGCCATGAATCCAGATTTTCTTGAACACTGATTTTTAAATATGATATAGGATCCAAAATTGCTTCCAACATCATGCAGATCCAGCCTCAGCTGTGTGGCTTCTATTGCGTGGAGTATAAAAGCTGGAAGGAAAGCACACTAAAGCAAGGCTTCCAGGACTGTCTTCTCTGTCACCGCTTCAAAGACCACAGGCTGGCTGCTTCCTCTTTAAATAACATTGTCTTCGTTTCTCCCAGGGCCTTTATTTTATTCTCCAAGCCTAACAGGAGAATTCTTACTTGACTTTATGCTTCAGCTCATGATAACCACTGTGTAACCACTATATAAGCATATAAGCTAATAGAAACCTCTTCTTAGAAGCAGGGCTAGAAAAAAATTACACATAGAGACAAAAGTCTCACCCTCTCAAATTTCCAAAAGCCCAAAAATGCAGTGTTTCTCAGCTGTTATGAATGCAAGAGGCATGTGGGAGATTATGAATCTATAGGCTTGAAATCTGGCCCAGGAATCTGCATTTTTAACAAGCATTCCTGTGGTTCTGAGGCAGGCAATTCCCAGATGATATTTTCAGATACCACAAGTTAGCCCCATCCTTAGAGTTGCCATGTCAAACACTTGGCCAGCATCTGGAGCCCCAGATGGAAGGAGGAAGAGCCCTCCCCATGGTCAGTTATTATTTATGCTCTAGGACTAATTAGTTCTCAAATGGCCAACAGCTGTGCAGTGGGAAATTCCCACACAATTCAGAGATGGAATGAGGCTGTCCAAGTTGAGCGGACTGATACAGTGTTATTTCCACAGGGCATCTGGCCAAAGGGGTTCTCAAGTCCCACTCTAATTATCACAGTTGCTGGCAGTCTCCTACACAGTAGGAAAATAAATAAGAGAACCAACTCATGGATGGATAATAATCATGTCAATAGCAATCATCAAAACATTGATAGGTATACTAAGTCAGAGAAACACAAATGTTATATGATATAATGCATACAAAGCACCTAATGATATAAATGAACTTATTTAAAAAACAGAAACAGACTCACAAATTTCAAAAACAAATTTATAATTACCAAAGGGGAAACACGTTGGGGGAGGAGGAATAAATTAGGAGCTTGGAATAAACATACATTACTATATATAAAATAGATAACCAACAAGAACAGGGCTCTCAAGTCAATATTCTGTAATAAACTATTAGGGGGAAAGGATCTAAAAAAGAAATAAACATATGTATCTGTATAACTGAATCACTCTGCTGTATACCTGAAACTAATACAATGTTGTAAATCAACTATACTCCAACACATTTTTTTAAGTGATAGTTTCTCTTTATTGAGAGAGTTTGGTTGAGCTGAGTGCATGAAATTGGAATAAGAGAAAGGTGAGTTGAGTAACAGCTCTGTCTCTAACTAGACACCAACCATGGGACTGCCTTCACTTCTCTACATCTTGGTTCTCTACTGCAAAAACTAGTCAAGGATCCTATGAGGATTAAATAATATAATGCAAGCACAGCACTTACAGTGCTTGGCCTGCAGTCACTGCTCTTTATCTATTAGCTATTACGCAGGGTACATCATAAAAAACACTGGGCTGAATGAAGCACAAGCTGGAATCAAGATCACTGGGAGAAATATCAACAACCTCAGATACGCAGATGATATCACCCTTATAGCAGAAAGTGAAGGAGAACTAAAGAGCCTCTTGATGAAAGTGAAAGACGAGAGTGAAAAAGCTGGCTTAAACCTCAACATTCAGAAAACTAAGATCATGGCATCCAGTCCCATTACTTCATGGCAAATAAATGCGGAAACAGTGGAAACAGTGGCTGACTTTATTTTGGGGAGCTCCAAAATCACTGCAGATGGTGATTGCAGCCATGAAATTAAAAGACGCTTACTCCTTGGAAGCAAAGTTATGACCAACCTAGACAGCATATTAAAAAACAGAGACATTACTTTGTCAACAAAGGTCCATCTAGTCAAGGCTATGGTTTTTCAAGTAGTCATGTATGGATGTGAGAGTTGAACTATAACAAAAGCTGAGCACTGAAGAATTGAGACATTCAAACTGTGGTGCTGTAGAAGACTCTTGAGAGTTCCTTGGATTGCAAGGAGATCCAACCAGTCCATTCTAAAGGAGATCAGTCCTGGGTGTTCATTGGAAGGACTGATGTTGAAGCTGAAACTCCAATACTTTGGCCACCTGATGCGAAGAGCTGACTCATTGGAAAAGACCCTGATTCTGGGAAAGATTGAGGGCAGGAGGAGAAGGGGATGACAGAGGATGAGATGGTTGGATGGCATCACTGACTCAATGGACATGAGTTTGGGTAGGCTCCGGGAGTTGGTGATGGACAGGGAGGCCTGGTGTGCTGCAGTCCATGGGGTCACAAAGAGTCAGACATGACTGAGAGACTGAACTGAATTGAACTGAACGTTAAACCTTGATCTACAAGCCAATTTCACAGAAGGTAAGGGAATACCATGTAGTTAGGAATGATGTCTGAGAGGAACTATTTCAAGTTTTATGAACTTGAAAGTTTGGCGGAATTTCAACATTTAATGTTTTTCCTGATGAGATTCTGGGGCAAAAACAACTTTCCACAAACTCTGACATAGTCGATGGCTTCCAAAAACATAAACTAAAGGATAAAATTAATGAAGAGGAAGGTTTTCAACTTGACACACATTTATTAAACACCGGACACTGTTAATAGCACAAAAACATAATCCTTACAATGACATCTTCAAAGATTTCAAGGAGGCAGTGAGCGGCATTTGAACCAGACCTTGAAGAATGAGTGTGATTTCATTTGCCAGGTAGAATACAGATAATAGATAGAAGGGCAGGGCAGGGATTCCCTGATGGTCCAGTGGCTAAGACTCTACATTCCCAATGCCGAGGCCCAGGTTCAATCCCTGGTCAGGGAACTAGACCTCACATGCCGCAACTAAGAGTTTTGCATGCTGTGAGTAAAGGTCCTACATGGCACAACTAAACCTGGCCTAGGCAGATAGATTAAAAAAGACAGACAGATACCTATTACACACATAATACATAACTGCATAAAAAAGAAGGGGAACATCCCAGATGAGCCAATGACAAATAATCTGCCTGCCAACACAGGGAAAACAGGCTCAATTCCTAGTCCAGGAAGATCCCACATGTCGTGGGGCAACCAAGTCCGTGTACCACAACTACTGAAGCCCGCGCCCTAGAGCCCATGCTTCCCCAAAAGAGAAGACACTGCAATGAGAAGCCTGCTCGCTGCATCTAGAGAAAGCCTATGGGCAGCAACAAAGACCCAGCACAGCCAAAAATAAATGCAATTTTTAAAAAAGAAGGGTGTGGAGGTAAAAAAGAGCAGGATTGATTTCAAGGCCAAATGTAAGGAAGCAAAGCCTAGGTAGCAGGCAGTGGGCAGGATTAACTCTCGGGCTACTCAGTCTTGCTGGACTTTGTAGAGAGTCCAGGCTCAAAGGACCACCTGGCATGTCTCCTTCCTTCAGTACGGTCTTCTCCATATCCCTGCATTTGACAACAAATAGGGGTTCTCAACAGACCTTTCCGCTTTTAAATCAGGTCATGTGGGATCTTCATACCTCGACAAACCAGATAGAAAAGAGAAAGTTGAAAAACATTTCCAGACAAGAGTAAGTCTGCTTGTTGAGTACAACCATTTTTTTAAGTCCACCTCATTCCATTGTTTACATGGGAGCCTGACTGCCAGGAAAACTGAGCCGCCCCTGCAGCCTCCCGTGTCTCACACTCTGAGAGCCTGGACATGTAAGAAGTGCTCTGGACCCTGGAAAATCACCTCGGAGGAGAAAGAGCTAAATGCTTCCAATATCTTCAGACTTCTTCCTGGGTTGCCAACAGAGGCATTTGTGGCCAGGAATACTGGGGGAAAAGGGTAGGCCAAGGGAAGAAGGTAAAGAGAAGCTGTCTTCAACTCCAGTTTTCCTGGAATGTTTTTGTCAACGGCCCTTGTCTTGATCCTAAGCCAAACTTCAGGGCAGAATGACTTTACAATGGCCCAAAGGTGACAAACGGTTAAGGGCTTGGGCAAAATCAGTTTTGCTCTTAAGAGAATCACAAAATGATGATGATAATAACAACAAAAGAATAATTTACTGCCCACTTAGTAATAAAAATAAGTCATATCCGACTCTTGTGATCCCATAGACTGTAGCCCACCAGCCTCCTCTGTCCATGAGATTTCCCAGGCAAGAACACTGGAGTGGGTTGCCATTTCCTTCTCCAGGGGATCTTCTCAACCCAGAGATTAAACCCAGGTCTCCTGCGCTGCAGGCAGTCTTCTGCTTTGCAGGTGGCTTCTTTACCAACTGAACCACCAGGAAAGCCCTATTAATACTAATAATACATTTATCATGTCTAGAGCTTGTCCAACATTTGTTAGGAGTCAGGCTCTACATTAAGCTTGTCGCCTGCATTATCTCACTTAATCCTAACATCTGAGATAAATAATAGTATTATTATGAGATAAATATTCATATCTCCATGATAATAACAACAGTATTACTGTTAATCATATCAATAGATATAGAAACTTAGTGTGTCCTAGACTACAATGGTCAGTAAAGATTTCATCTGTTTCTTTATGCTTCATGACTTGATGATAGTTAGGTGAGGTCACAAAACTAGCTTTCACCCATGGGCTTTGTGCAGAAATGAAGCATAGTTAGTTCTTCAGAACTGAGGAAGTGAAAAACCCATTTGCACTTTCTTCTCCCAGTCCTGTTCCTCTCTTCCCCTGAGCTCAAGGGATGAAGGAGGGTGGAAGTGTGTCAGTAGCTACTAGATGGTGGAACCTCCATCAGGCTAGTCCCTGAGTAGCTAGGGAGGGTAGAGGCTGCTCATAAACTTGGGATAAATATATACCAGGAGCAAGGGATAAGCCTTTGTTGTGTTAAGCCACTGAGATTTTAGTGCTAATTTATTAACAGCTGTATAATCTAACCTTTCCTGATAATACACTAAGAAATTTGGTAACTTACCCTAAATAATAGATCTAAGTAAATGACAGAGTTTAGCAATAGAAACAATATCTTCTGGTCCCTAGGCAAGTCTCTGCTGTACGAATTCCAATCTGACTGTGATAAAGGTCAGAGTTTCTACTGCTCCATTCACCATGTGTGTGGCAATGACTCCAAAAACCTACCCATGAAAGACTCAGCCCAGATGGGGTATCTCATAAAGCAGCTAATAGATTAGCTCTGACAGGGCAGGCTGGTTAGAGGCACATGTGAAGACTGAATTCCCAGGCAGGCCCTGCACGTGACAAAGCCAAAATATCATTAAAAGCAGATACAAACAGAGGGATTGCCAAATAGCCTCACAAGGTCACAAGAATTTACTATAGTCCAAGGTCTGACCCTCCTATTACCCAATTTGGTCAACAGACCCAAAGCAGTTTCATTGCTCTAGGTTCAATTTGGAGTATCCAACTCACAGAAGATTTGAACCAGAAATCCAGTTTGTCATTTTATACTCAGGAATATGATTATCACATGGTCAATAATGATTTTGCTGGCACATTTGCTCATTTGACCACTTGATTCATCTTTGAAATATATTCCTGACCTGGCTTCTGGGGTATTTCACAGTCACTCTCTTGCTGTTTATTTTTTCCACTTCACTTTCGAAGCTCATTCTCAGATTTCTTTGTTAATTCCTCCTCATCTCCCTATCTTTAGCATTGGAATACCTCAAGGCTCAGTCCTTGAAAGTCTTTTTCATTTGTGCACATTCCGTTGGTAATTTCTTCCAGTCTCGTGGCTTTAAATAGCACCCACATGACGCTGAACCCTATACCTCTAGCTGACTTTAATCTTTAGCTCTTGGCTGCCCGCTTGACCTCTCCGAGATATCTATCGAACATCTCAAATTTAACATGTCCAGAGCTGACCTTCTGAGCTTCACCTACAAAGAAGTTCCCCCTGTAACTTCACCATCAAAGTCAATGGAACTACCATTTCCTCAAACCCACAACCTTGGGGTCCCTCCTTGACTCCTTAATCTCTCTCATACATCCTACATCATACCCTCCAACAAATCCTGCTATTTTGTTTTCAAAATACAGCCAGAATTCAACCTCTTTTACCACCTTTATAGCTATCATCCAAGTGTCCATTATCTCTTTCCCTGGATCATTGCCATAGCCTCCCAACTGGTTTCCCTTTCACCTTAGCCAACTCCCCCACATCAAACTGTCCTCAAGGAAGAAGCCAGAGTGATCCTGTTAAAACCTCTGCCAGATGGATGACGACTCTGTTCAATACCTTCCAGTGGCTTCCTACGTCACTCAGAGTAAACGCCAGTCACACTAATGGCATTGGTCCCAGGTAACTTCACTCTCGTCCATTACCTCCCTGATCATATTTCCTACCTCCTTTCCCCTTGTTCACTGCACTCCAGTCACTCTGGCTTCCTTGTTATGCCTGGACCAAGTCAGGCCCATCATACTCCAGGAATATTATGCTGGTAACTTAAGAATTGATGCTTTTGAACTGTGGTGTTGGAGAAGACTCTTGAGAGTCCCTTGGACTGCAAGGAGATCCAACCAGTCCATTCTAAAGGACATCAGTCCTGGGCGTTCTTTGGAAGGAATGATGCTAAAGCTGAAACTCCAGTACTTTGGCCACCTCATGTGAAGACCTGACTCCTTGGAAAAGACTCTGATGCTGGGAGGGATTGGGGGAAAGAGGAGAAGGGGACGACAGAGGATGAGATGCTGGATCACATCACTGACTCGATGGACGTGAGTTTGAGTGAACTCCAGGAGTTGGTGATGGACAGGGAGGCCTGGTGTGCTGCAATTCATGGGGTCGCAAAGAGTCGGACATGACTGAGCGACTGAACTGAACTTTGTCTGGAATGGCTTCCCCTCAGGTGACCACATGGTTTGCTGCCTCACCATCCTCAGAATTTAAGGCTTGATTCAGTAGGAATAGATCACTTCTGCTCCACGTGGTGTCATCTTTGCTCACTCCTGTTTTCATGGTCAACTGGTGGTCAATGACCTCAATAGTTCACTGTTTGTAGAGACAGTGGGTATAACCAGGCCATGCCATTCATAATCTAGCACATTAACCAGGCTTAACAGGGTTCTCAAGAGCAGTAGGTGAAGGTAAGCCCCAGTGCCCACATGTTTCAAGCTTCTGTTTTGTATTATTGTCCAGCTGGTCAGAACAAATCAAACCACCAAGCCCAGAGTCAGTGCAGGAGGGAACTACTCAACCAGTATGGATTAGTGGTGAAGAGATGTGGATTCAATGCTGGGTCAGGAAGATCCCCTGAAGGAGGGTGTAACAACCCACCCCAGTATTCTTGCCTGGAGAATCCCATGGACAGAGAAGCCTGGCAGGCTGATCCATATGGTTGCAGAGTCAGACATGACTGAAATGACTTAGCATGCATACATGCTAGACTTTTTTTTAAAGAATCTAACATGGTGTTAGATTAAAACAAAAAGCCCTGTAGTTGGGAACACCTGTACTATAAATCTTTTCTTCAAAGTAATTTTTTAATTATAAGGGTTACTACAAAGGAAGGGATTTCTTTCCTGTACAATTTTGTAAGAAAAAACGTATTAAAAGTTGCTTTAATTCTATAGTGCTTATATACTATCTTTATTGTCCTAGAATCCTTTCAAGAACCACTCTTTTCTCCTCCCTGTCGGTGGTTCTGGTGAGGTTGTTAGTGCCATATCCTAGTCCCTTCCCCCAACCCCATAACCAATCAAATGCCTCCCTGGGAATGATATATGGATCTGCAGTTGGAGGGGGTGGGCAGGAGACAGAAAGCCCTTTGTCTGCTGGAGAATATGAATCTGGAGCTGAAAGTCAGTAGCCATATTTCCCAGCACATAAGGGAAACCCACCTATAGAATGAAACATCAAAAAAAAAAATTCATTGAATTCTGGTTCTAGTTTGTGAGGTCCAGGTTCTGACAGTAATCCCTCCTATCCTGCTTTACCCCTTTTGACATGTGAACCAATAAATTCCCTTTTTCATAAGCTATGTGCTTGCATGCTCAGTCATGTCTGACTCTTTGCAGTCAAATGGACTGTAACCCATCAGGCTCCTCTGTCCATGGAATTTTCCAGGCAAGACTACTGGAACAGGTTGCCATACCCTCCTCCAGGGGATTTTCCCGACCCAGAGATCAAACCCACGTCTCTTGTGTCTCCTGCACTGGCATACAAAGTCTTTACTACTGGGAATTCCTTCCTTAAGCTGAGTTGATTTTCCATCATTTGCCACCAAGAGCTCTAATATGAAACCCTGGGATTGCTATTCAATAAGCTCATCTTCTCATTCAGCCCCATTACCATCTTCAGCTGTCAACTCTTGAAATGCTTCAAAACTTCACTAGAGAAAGTGTTGTCAGGAAGTGGGGCATGGAGTAGGAAGGAAAGGGAGCCTGAAGGAAATGAATGGACCACTGGGATAAGGAAACAGACAGGATGAAAAATTACCACTCAGAATGGCCTGACACAAGAAAAAGGAGACAGATAAATGGAAGACGTTTGGCAGCCAAGAAAGCAAATGACGGGATAAGAAAGATGACATTGAATCCTAGGAACAGTATTACCTGAGAGGCTCATAGGAGTCAGAACTCTGAACAATGGCTTTAGGGTTGTCAGTGGTTGCTTTTTGGAAAAATATACTTAGGATCGTTAAGAGAAAAAAAAAAAAAAAAGAGTGATGAGCAAGTCACTGTACAGAACATTAAAATAAAAAATGAGTTATGAGGAGAATTACTTCTTGATAGAAGCACAGCCTTGTTACTTTAAAATTTTGGTATTCTATCAAAAATCCATTAAGATGATACAGGCTTATCCTTACACAGAAGTTACATTATATATAGCCAGCCCAGAGGATCATATTGTAAAGTATAATCTAGGGCAATTATGTTCCAACCCTCTGTTCCCTTTGGCATATAACTAAATTCCTTTTCAAACTGCCTATCTTGTTTTCTGCTGCTGCTAAGTCGCTTCAGTCGTGTCTGACTCTGTGCGACCCCACAGACGGCAGCCCACCAGGCTCCCCCGTCCCTGGGATTCTCCAGACAAGAATACTGGAGTGGGTTGCCATTTCCTCCTCCAATGCATGAAAGTGAAAAGTGAAAGTGAAGTCGCTCAGTCGTGTCCGACTCTGTGCGACCCCATGGCTCCTCCATCCATGGGATTTTCCAGGCAAGAGTACTGGAGTGGGGTGCCATTGCCTTCTCCAATTTAAGATACTAGGGATAGAAAAATAGTGAGCAAAACACACTTGACTCCTGCCCCAATGGAGCTTATCATCTAATGGGGAATGTTGAAAATTAAGCAAAAAAAAAATGCACCACAGTAAGATCATTGCCTTCTCCATCTTGTTTTTTAACACCACCCTAATTTTTTTCTCTGCAACGTTTACATTTGTTGGACCAAGTTTCCCATAATCTCACTAGCCTCTCACTCACCAACCAACCAGGTTCAGACCAAATTTTTACTTTTAGCACAACAGACTTCATCCCACCCCAAGCCACTTTTATGATGATGCTCACATAATGTCAATACTCTGCCAAACTTATCTTCAGTATGAATGCTATTAACTGATTTAAATATTATTTTTTATTCCATCATTCCTCTCTTTTAAAATTTTATGTTTTTAAATACTTTTGATCACTCCATGCGGCATGCAGGATCTAAGTTCCCCAAGCAGGGATCGAATCCACGCAATAGAAGTGAAGAACCTTTTTTATAATTTTTATTTATTTTGGCTGCACCGGGTCTTTGTTGCTGCACGGGCTTTTCTCTAGTTGTGGTGAGCGGGGCTTACTCTCTAGTTGCGGTGCAAGGGCTTCTCATTGTGGTGGCTTCTCCTGTGGCTCACCGGCTCTAGGGCACAGGCCCAGTAGCTGCAGCGTGTGGGCTCAGTAGTTGTGGCACACAGGCTTAGTTACTGCGAGGCACGTGGGATCATACCAGACCAGGGATCGAACCCACGTCTCCTGCATTGGCAGGTGGATTCTCTACACCTGAGCCACCAGGGAAGCCCCGAAGTGCGGAGTCTTAAGCACTGGACTGCCAGAGAAGTCCCTATTAAGTGATTTTTTTTTTTTTTAACAATGTTTTAGTAGAGAGGAAGGGGTTCTTGACAGTCTATGAGGAACATAACACACAGCAGCTATTAACCACCCCTGACCCACTTTTAAGTACAGAATCTCTGCTTAAGCTATCTGTAGTATACACACCTGAGCATGAAATAAAACCACATACACAAAATTGCTTTGGAAAGTAACTCCAAATGAAATGTCATAATTATTCATTATATTCCCGACTTTTATTTGTTTACTAGGCACAGCTTGTTCCCAGAAGCCTCCATATGGCAATTCCTGGCAGGTGCCCCCAGAAGCTGGAGCTAGGTCCCTCCACCCTACTCACCTGGTATTAACCCCACCCTATATGCTGGTTCAAGCCTCAGGAGACCTGACCAGACCAAGGTCTTGTTGTTCATTTGCCAAGTTGTATCTGACTCTTTGTAACCCAATGGACTGCAGCAGGCCATGCTTCCCTGTCCCTCACCATCTTCTGGAGTTTGCCTAACTTCATGTCCACTGAATCAGCGATGCCATCCAACCATCTCATCCTCTGTCACCCTCTTCTCTTTCTGCCTCAATCATTCCCAATCCTGGGGCCCACACCTGGAAATTCTGACTCAATGGGTCTGTCTGTGGCACAGCCCAGAGTCCATGTATTTTTTAAAATCTTCCAGAATGTTTACAATGGGCATCCAGATTTGGAAACAACTGTCTCCATAAGGAATCACACACTCAAAATTCCTACACGACCCAGGCAATTGGCCTAGATTTCACTTTTCCACTTTTGAGATATGAGTTTAAGAGTTGTTTTCCATTTCTCTTTTATTTCTACTATAAGAAAAATATAACAAAGAGAATAATAAATGACAACTGATATTCAGCCTCAATGCCAGGACTCTACAGGGAATGTTGGGGACTGCGCCAATCTAGGTAATTCACACACCATCTAAAAGAAACCTCACTACTCAGCTCTAGTTAATTATTGCCTTGCAGTATTGTATACCCTACATATCAAACCTTTTAGTTCATCCAGAGAGGGAAAAATTCAGGAACCTGGAATTTGACGTGAAATTTACAAATTTCTAAATGTTAGGAATGCACATGAATTCTTTTAAAACATTGTCTGAAAGAAACAAAATCTCAGTGCAGAACACAAACAGCCAACAAAGCACAAGCTTGAGCGTTTGTTTCCTCCTACAGTAGAAAGCTTCCCAGGTGGCGCAGCTGGTAAAGAATCTGCCTGCCAATGTAGGAGACGTGGGTTCGATCACCGGATCAGGAAGATCCCCTGGAGGAGGAAATGGCAATCCACTCCAAGTATTCTTGCCTGGGAAGTCCCAAGGACAGAGGAGCCCAGTGGGCTGCAGTCCATGGGGTGGCAAAGAATCAGACACGACTGAGCATGCACACACATAGACAGCAGAAAGTACGGGGCAGTGAAACTGGCATTGCCTCTGGAGTCAGAAGTCCGGGGTTGCCTTCCAGCCAGTGCTTTTATAGAGATGGTCTTAAACCTATCAGGGCTCAGACATCTCCTCTGTCACATGGAAGCAAGAAAACTTGATGGACACAATTGCTCTGAGGGCAAATAAAATCATAATTAAGAAAGCACTTCAGGACTTCCCTGGTGGTGCAGTAGGTAGGAATCCACCTGCAATGCAGGGGACACAAGTTCAACCCCTGGTCCTGGAAGATTCCACATCCCATGGAGCAACTAAGTCCATGTGCCGCAACTACTGAAGCCTGCTCTCTAGAGCCTGCATGTTGCAGCTATTGAAGTCTGCACACCCAGAGCCTGTACTCCGCAACAAGAGAACCCACCGCAGTGAGAAGCCCACGTACCACGCTGAAGAGTAGCCCTCACCCACTGCAGCTAGAGAAAGCTGCATGCAGCAATGAGGACCCAGCACAGCCAAAAAATTTAGAAAAAAAAAAAAAAGCACTTCAGACATTATAAAATGTTAGTTCTCATTACAGAAGATGGAGTTGCATGCGGTAAAACATTCTTTGGTAACAGAGGCTACAAAGTCTTATTATCAGGTTGATCTTTAAGTAAGGGGGTTCTGGATCAGACAGTTTTGTGTTAAAAAAAAAAAAATGGCAAGATCAGAGACTTCGGCTCAGCACAGCCTTTGCTTTTGGCCTGATTTTGATTCCATTCTCTTCTTCTCGGATGGTGAAAGCTGATAGCTGGTCCTGGCAGGGGCCTGCAAGTCTTGGATGCTGGAATCCTCCAGCCCCTTGGCACCATCACCTGCCACAGCTGGAGGGGGATGTGGACAGAGAAGAAGGCATTTGGGAGGGCAGAAGTGAGTCAGACGATAGAGGCCTTGGGCCCTGAATGCAGTGGATTCAAAGACAGGATGGAATTGGTGCTGGTGAAATGAGAAGAGGCCCCAAGCCCAGAATGTCAGCTTTAAAGATATTTCACTGATATGAGAAGTCATCTTGGCACCAGCTCATAAGTTAAAAAGAGAGGCAAATTTGTCAACAGCCAAGGCTTGCAGAGCAGTTTCAGGCCCTCAGACCTAGTAAACACTGCTCCTGGTGGAAGCTGTCAAGTCAGACAGATAAACTGCTGGGCTCCTGTGGTTTACTGAGCCTGAAACGACTGTACAAGGTCAGATCCTCTCAGAGTTAAGTTACATCCTCAAATCTTCTGGCTGAGGAGGAGCTGGAAAAGAAAAGCTAGGAGCTGCCTTATTGCTATCTTGTCTCTTCTTGAGGTGACTCCAGCCTGGAATTTAACCAAATAGGCACTCCTAAATTGTTTATGCCAAGAACATATTTTACTATCTACTGAAGTCTATGGGCCATTTGTCAGAATAATGTTTGCAAACCCTCAAGACAAAACATATGGAAACAAAGAAAACAAATTATGTTCAATATAAATTACCAAAATATTTAAAATATTTGTGATAAGATCAGCCCTGGGATTTCTTTGGAGGGAATGATGCTAAAGCTGAAACTCCAGTACTTTGGCCACCTCATGCGAAGAGTTAACTCATTGGAAAAGACTCTGATGCTGGGAGGGATTGGGGACAGGAGGAGAAGGGGATGACCTAGGATGAGATGGCTGGATGGCATCATGGACTCGATGGAGGTGAGTCTGAGTGAACTCTGGGAGTTGGTGATGGACAGGGAGGCCTGGCGTGCTGCAATTCATGGGGTCGCAAAGAGTCGGACACGACTGAGCGACTGAACTGAACTGAATAGTGCTTACTTGTTAAATAAATAAGAACATCTAGCAATGAATCTAGAAACTACCACAATTTTGGGCTTCCCTGGTGGCTCAATGGTAAAGAATCCACCTGCCATTGCAGGAGATGAGGTTTTGATTCCTGAGTTGGAAAGATCCCCTGGAGAAGGAAATGGCAACCCACTCCACTGTTCTAACCTTGAAAATCCCATGGAAAGAGAAGCCTGGCGTGCTGCAATCCATGGAGTCACAAAGAGTCAGATACTACTCAGCAACTAAACAACAACAAGTAGTAAAGAGCATGTTGATATACCTGCAGTAACTGTATTATGAGATGAAAATCTGTGTGAGGTCTATTGTTGATTAAATGATAAATATTGCTAACACTTCTAAGGTTTGTTGCCAACATTTATAATAGAAA
Organism: Kobus ellipsiprymnus; assembly: GCA_006410655.1. Taxonomy (NCBI): domain Eukaryota; kingdom Metazoa; phylum Chordata; class Mammalia; order Artiodactyla; family Bovidae; genus Kobus; species Kobus ellipsiprymnus. Next base: position 74,900 of record SJYR01002676.1, read on the forward strand.
AAAAATCTATATTTCAATTAGAAGTAACTGAAGATCTTTTTGCCTTCCAATTTCCTAGTGATCTGAGGGATCACTTAGGGATCTAAGCACTCAAATTAAAAGCCCTGTGATAAGGTGATAGAAACAAATTCAGCTGAGCCACCCACCCTCTCAGCAGACAAACAAATGAATGTATCTCTTCAAATCCCTCACTTGGGAAGCTACAAGTTTATGTTAACCATTGCTCATGATATTTGTTAAAAAAAAAAAAAGTAGATCTCATCTAAATGTATAAGCCATATTTATTTTTCTATAAACTAAACTTCAAATTCAAGACTCTACACAACCAAGTTGGTAAGAAACCGCATGACAATCATTCTTTGTGTTTCTACCCAACCAGCTTGGGAATATTTAGTGATTCCAAGTTCTTCCTCAGTCTCACATCATTCAGGAGGGGCTCTCTGTGTTGATCATCTGTCCACACAAGCTACCCATATGATACCCACTGTTCCTCTCCGGATGGCTTCTTCAGGTTCAGTGGTTCTCTGTTGCTTGAGACATAGAAACTTTTCTTTTTAAGTCTGCTGTAGCTTTTACTTGCTAAAAGGTATCATATAGCTATTTCTCTCTAGAGCCATCAACCTTCCCATGGTTGGTCATAGCAGATTTCCTCCAAGTCTGTAAAGTATAGACAGACTCCAGTTTTTTTGGTCACACCACATGACATGCAGGATCTTAGTTCCCTGACCAGCGATCGTATCCGTGCTCCCTGCAATGGAAGCATGAAGTCTTAACCACAGGATTGTCCCCAGACTTCCTTCTTAAGTGGGAAAAAAGAAGGAAGGAACTACAGTAGAAGGGAAAGTTAATATTTAAAAATATTATCCAGCTACATATTTCTAAAATTCCACTTCGGAATCAACTTCAGAAAAATGTATGCTTTTGATATAAAAGCCAATGTCTTAACTACACAAAAACATTGTGATTTAATCAAAATTGTCATTATTCAATTTGCTGTCCTACCTTTATTCATTAGATTTTATTCCAAATAATTTTAGGATATTGGCAAATATAACATCCATTCTCAGTAGGCAAAGAATTTCAACTCTGAGGATATTAAAAATATGCATGAGAACCAGAAGTCCTTTCTAATATGACTCAAAATCCAAATGTAATAAAAGAAAACATGAATAAATTTTAGCTCATAAAAATGAAAACGATATGCATGCAATAAAAAAGCACCGTAAACAAAGTGAAAATATACACAAGATACTGGAATAGGTTTACAACAAGAGGGGGCTAATCACCATATATAAAAAACTTGAAGAAATGAAGACAGGAAAAAGCCAGCTCCTAAATGGGGAAAAAAAAAAAGTCAAAGAAGAGGAACATACAGAAAGGTAAATGACCCTTAAATATAATACAAGATTTTCAATCTCACACATAAGAAGAAAGCAAATTAAAACCCCATTGAGGGATATCTCCTTCTAGCCAATAAGGAATGCTGGAGTGTGCAGCCATTCCCTTCTCCAGAGGGTCTTCCTGACCCAGGTATCAAACCCAGATCTCCTGCATTGCAGGCACATTCTTTTACTGTCTGAGCCACTAGGAAAGTCCATATATATAATGGAATATTACTCAGCCATAAAAAGAACAAAATGTTGCCATTTGCAACAACATGGATGGACCTGGAAGATATTACGCTTAATGAAATAAGTCAGAGAAGCACAAATACTTTATGTTATCACTTTTATGTGGAATCCAAAAAGACGAAAGGAATGACTATAATGAAACAGAAACAGACTTGCATATACAGAGAACTAACCAGTGGCTACTGATGGGGAGAAGAGGGGGGTGAAAATAGAAAAGGAAATAATTAGGAGCAGAAAATCATGAAATGGTCCAGAGAAAAATAATAGAGAAAAGATTAACCACAACAAAAAATATAGACCAATATCTTGCATAATCATAGATGCAAAAATTCTCAGTGAAAAGTTAGCAAATTAAATCTAGTAGCATATAAAAAAGTATAGCACACAATTACCAAGTGGGGTTTAATCTCAGGAACTCAAGGTTGTTTCAATATTTGAAAAATCAATGTCATTCACCATTCTAACAGACTAAAATAAATATGTCATATCATTTCAGTAACTACTGAAAAGGCTTTTATTTAACAAAATCCAAAATCTATTCCTGATAAAAATTCTCAGCAAAGTAAGAACAGAAGAAAACATCCTCCACATAATAACGGGCATGTATAAAAAATTTATAGCTATATTCATGGGTGATGACTGTGTAAAAACGTCCCCAAAATACATATTAAAATGCTTTGATAAAGTTATAGGAAACAACATCAATACACAAAAATTATTTATATTTTTATATGTGAGCAACATATAATCAGAAAATTTAAATTTTTAAATATCTTTGACAATAGCATTTAAAAATATGAAAAATTAGTGACATATTTGGCAAAAGATAGGTAACACCTGTGTGCTAAAAACTACAAAACATTGCTAAGAGAATTTTTTCTTTTTTAAAAATTTTTATTGGAGTGTAAATTTAAAGAAAACATAACAAATGGAGAAATACACTGTGTTCTTGCATCAGAAGACTTCTCATTGTTAAGATATCAATTCTTTCCCAAATTGATATATAAGTTCCATGTAGTCCCAATCAAAAGACCAACAGGATATGGAAATACAAAGAACTGAGTATAGAAACAAGTTTGCAAATGAATCAAAATGTTAAAGAATATACACTTTTTAATTTCAAAAATGTGTGTGCTAAGTCCTCAGTTGTGTCTGACTCTTTGCAGCTCTTTATAGCCTGCCAGGCTCCTCTGACCATGGGATTTTTCAGGCAAGGATACTGGAATGGGGTGCCTTTTCCTTCTCCAGGGGATCGTCCCAACCCAGAGATCAAACCCCTGAGTCCTGTGTCTCCTGCATTGGCAGACAGATTCTTTACCACTGGTGCCACCTGAGAAGCCCTCAAAAATACTGCAAAGCTACAGTAATCATTACAATGTTATACTGGATCCAGTTAGACAAATCAGGAGAATGGAACAGAGTCCAGAAATAGACCAACAAACACATATAATTTAGATTGATTTTTGACAAAAGTACAAGGACAATGTAATGGGAAATGGATAATCTTTCTAATAAATGGTGTTGGAGTAATTGGGAAGCCATTTGAGGAAAAAAATGAACCTCAACACCATAACAAAAATTAACTTGAAATGAATCCTAGACCTCAATACAACTGAAACTATGAAACCATAAAAAGAAAGCACAGGAGAAAACTGTAATGATCTTGGGTTTGGCAAAGGTATCTTAAATACAAAAAGCATGAATTATAAAATTAAAAAATCAACAAACAACTTCATCAATATCATAAACTTTTGCTCTTCAAGAATTGTTAAAGTGAAAAGTCAAATCATAGGAGAAGATATTTTATACACACACGCATAGAAATAGATTTGTAAACTGAATATACAAAGAAGCACAACTCTACAGTAAGACAAGAAATCCAGTTAAAAAGAGACAAAAGACTTAAATAGTAATCTACCAGAGAAGAGAGATTTAGAGAACAAGTAATGAAAAACTGCTCAAGATAATTCCTCGCTGCTGCTGCTGCTAAGTCGCTTCAGTCGTGTCTGACTCTGTGCGACCCCATAGACGGCAGCCCACCAGGCTTCCCCGTCCCTAGGATTCTCCAGGCAAGAACACTGGAGTGGGTTGCTATTTCCTTCTCCAATGCGTGAAAGTGAAAAGTGAAAGTGAAGCTGCTCAGTCGTGTCCGACTCTAGCGACCCCATGGACTGCAGCCTACCAGGCTGCTCCGTCCATGGGATTTTCCAGGCAAGAGTACTGGAGTGGGGTGCCATCGCCTTCTCCTAGGAAAGCACAAATGAAAACCACAATGACATATTGCAACATATAACTTCTGCTGCTGCTTAGCTGCTCAGTCATGTCCAACTCTTTGTGACCCCTTGAACTATAACCTGCCAGGCTCCTTTGTCCATGGGATTTCCCAGGCAAGAATACTGGAGTAGGCTGTCATTTCCTTCTCCAGGGGATCTTTCCAGTTCAGAAATTAAACCCATATCTCCTGCATTGGAGATTTTTTACCACTGAGCCACCAGGGAAATCTCTGGAAAAGTTTGGCAGTTTCTTAAAAACTTGGATATTTACCTACGATATAACCAAGTTCAATCCCAGGTGTTTACCCAAGAAAAATAAAAATATAGGTCAGTCTATATATAGACTTATACACAAATGCCCATAAAAGTTAATTAACAATGAAAAAAACTCTAATGTCCCCCAACAGGTGACTGGATCAACAAATTGTCCTATCTATGCAGCAGAAAACTATTCAACAGTTAAGGTTCAACTATAAATACACATGACATCAATGAATCTAAAAGCATTAGGTTAAGTGAAAGACAGAAAATGGAACACACCACATAAGTTAGTTTCTATAAAACTTGAAAAAAAAAGTAAACAACCTACAGTGACAAAAAAGCAGGAAAGTGGCTGCCTTACCTGACTGGGGGAATAAGCAAGGATAGATTGCAAAGATCCACAGGAAAATTTTTGTTGTGATGGAAATTTTCTGTATCTTTATTTTGGCAATAGTTTCGCAGGTGTGCATGTTTGTCATAATTCATCAAAATGTATACTTTAAATTTGATTTATTGTATGTAAATTATACCTTAATAAAGTTAATTCTAAAAAAGAAGAGATGTAGCAAACTATTAAGAAAAATCATTTTTAAACTGAAAAGCAAAAGTTGAAAAACACTCAGCTATTTTTATCAAAATATAAACTTGCTGAAGACAACTGTCAAAATGCCAATATATTTTAGATAAATCATAACATTGTGATTTGGGAGAGAAAAGATTCCCCAAGGTGACTATTTTGAGGACAAAACTATTGGAAAATTTTTAAACTATGTGGACACATTTATAGACTACTCACTTTTTTAGGCATGTGCTTCTGCTGTGAGTACAGACACAAAATAATCAATTATCAGATCCACCACAGAATCAGACCTTAGAATCTTAATACCCAATCTTATCCACTGAAGTTCAAGGGTAATGAGGCATCCGACTTCGTTTTTGATATTTGACTGCTGACAGTTTTCAAGCCCTACCACTTCCTTTTCCCCTTCTGTTGTACATCTGGTAAAACTGATAAGAAAGCCCACATGTGGCCTTCTTTGCTGCCAGCAGGCAGTTCAAACCACACAAGCCTTGACCCACACACAGGGACCCTCATCCCACCCACCCCCTAACCACCATGAAACTCCACATCAGTCTCTTCTCTTTGCTCTTTCAAGTCTTTTTTTTTTTTCCTTTAATGGACCAGCTTGGGAAGCGGTCCTGATCTCCCTAGAAAGCATCATTATGTGAGCAATAAATCATTTCATATTCTCCTGGTGCGTGTACAGTGCCTCAGTTTCAACATCTGAACCAGATTTAGTGGGGTTAAGGTTGGGAGAGTATAGCTTGTCTATGCAGAGTGATGACAGCAATCAGCTATAGCTGATTTACTATTGCTGGTTGCAAGGGATTGGGGGGGAGACACCAGTGTGACTATGGCAGGCAGTTCTGAGGATGGTCCCCAGAGATCCTCACCTATTATTATTATTTATTTATTTGTCTGTGCTGGGTCTTAGTTGAGACACGCAGGATCTTTAGTTGCAGCATGTGGGATCTAGTTACCTGATCAGTGTTCGAACCTGGGCCCCCAGTGTGAAGAGTGTGAAGTCTTAGCCACTGGACCGCCATGAAAGCCCCACTCACCTCTTGATAATCAAGTTTCTCCCTCTACTTGAATGTGGGATGTACCTAGTGACTTATTTCTAATGAATAGAATATGGCAAAAGTGATGAGATGTCACTTCTAAGATTAAGTTACAAACAGACTGACTTCCATCTTTCTTGCCTCTCTTGCTCACTGAGGAAGCCAGCTACCAGGTTGTGAGCTGCCCCACGAAGGAGTCAATATGGAAGTTGATGCTCCCCCAGGAGAGCTTTCAGATGAGACTGCAGCTCAAGCCAGGACTCCTTTGCAGCCTTGTGAGAAGCCTTAAGCCAAAGCCATCAACTAATCTATTCCTAAACTCTTGACACAGTAACTATGAGATAATAAATGCTTGTTGCTTTAAGCATCTGAATTTGGGGGTAATTTTGGTATTCAGCAATAACTAATACAAAGAGTGAGTTCCCGAGTAGAATTCCTGAAAAACAGAAATGATTGCCAATAAGAAAAGAATGAGAAAAAATTAGTGTCTTGGAGAATATTGGGAAGATAAAGGGCACAGAAGCAAATTTTGAGTAATAAACTAGAAGCAGATGTTAGATTGACTAGAACAATATAGTTAGAGCAGCATCTGATTGCCACAAGTAACCAGGAATCACAAGTGACTTCCTGGTCTAAGAAAGTCAGTGACTAAGTACATCACTTTGGGAGGGAAGATGTCCTTTTTTTCCAACTGTCTTGAACCTTTGGTTGACCCTATAGGGACATCAAGGCATGAAGCAATTGCTTTGTTTCAGTAAAAGTAGTCAATGAAAACAGCCTACGTCAGTGCTCTTTTATCAAACAAGACCTTTTCCTGACAGTGTCACAGAGAGAAATTTCACACTAATTATATCCCAGTCTTGACTACCTGTCATTGTTATTGACTGCCTACAAGAAATGAATGTGCTAAACGAGGTGAGGTTCGGTCCCCTGTTCCAGTAGTGGCTAACCATCATTTTATCTGACGTCGTTTTTTAAATCAGAGTTTTCTTCAGTATCATCTGCAGAGACCTTCATCCTGCTATTATCCTGGGAAAATCAAGGCAGGGCATGCAATAGGGTCTTTGTCAATTTCTCTGTACTTCAAATCTCTCTTCATTATTATCAGCCATCACCTCCTCTTGCCTTGTTTCAGAAGAAGTGGCAGTCTTCCACCCCCTCTGAGGTTGGCCCCTTCACTGGCTCTCTGAACCAGTTCCTGTCTCCCTTTGCTGAGTCATCAATCACCTCCACTCACATCTTCCTTCCTCTTAATCTGTAAATTTTCCACCCACAGATACCTTCTTCTACCACTGATACCCCTTCCAGCTACCATTCGGTATCTTTCCTCCTCTCAGCTGAGTTACTGCTTTTTTTTTTTTTTTTTTGGAGTTAAGACAAGTATATAGTTTGCAATTAATACAAGTTCCAGAACGTAAAAGTCTTATAAATTGTAAATTTTATATGGCTATAACAAAAGGAAGTGGGACACAGGCCTGTATAAAATATGACTGATTATAGCAAAAGAAATAGTTACTATGACCACGACTGGTCCCTTTGAAATGTCCAGTCCAAGTTTTAAGTTCTTCGGTGTTCTGGTGCTCGTAGCAAGTTTCCAAAGGTCCCATTGTTCAGGCCCACTGTTTATCGAGGAGATCCTAGGACAGGTGGGGCTAATCTACCGTCAAGCCACCCAAGAAGTCCTTTGTCGTAGTAATGTTCCATCATAGTGTCAGTGACCTTCCATATCACACACAGTGTTGTTAATATCATCTGAGCAGTCACATAACCACATACCATGGGGTCCCCAATCAACAACTGTATGATTAGCCACAAACATTGTTTTGATTTGGCTTGACATTTGTCCAAATGAACAGGAATATAAGTAAAGTTCTTATAAGTAAACCCTTTGTATAATGTTTTTTATTTTTTCCTAACTCTTTCCCTAAAGTCTCAGTAGTATAAACATGGTTTACAAAGAAAGGGCAGTAAATAATCCAAGCAATGTCCGAAAGCCTTCTTTTGGAGGCAGGACAAAAGCCCAAGTTTGTCAGTTGACGTTTATGCATAATTTCTCTGGGACCAGGCACAATGGAAGGACTTCACAGCCTAAAGAAATGTTAATTAGTTTTTTTTCCCCCCCACAGGGTGTGAAGGCTCCTTCATGGTCTAGGGAGGGGGCATATGTATCGAGTCATTAGTTGAAACAATTGATCCCCTCTCTGTCCATTTGACCATCTGTAATAGAGGAGGGTTGGGTATTAGTTGAGCTCGAGCCGGGAGAGGTACAGGCCAAAAGACAGAACATTGCCAGGAGAATGTATTTAGGACTCCGAGGCAATCCCTGTTGAGAGACCAAATTTTCAGCTCAATTAGTAAGGGTTTTTATTTGTCCCCAAATGGGGAGATCATAGGGGTGATCCCACCGAGGGCAGTGCTTTCTGGAGATCTTTAGAGCAGACATAGCCCATATTGGAATTTCTTCTTCTTGGGGTTCTTGTTATTTCATCTCCATTTTGAATGCTGGGGGCCCTCTTGGGTCGAATCGGCCTCAATAGGCCCTGGGGTCACTCCGTCCGAATCTGCCTATGTGTACCAAGCCCCATGTTGAACACCGCTTGTTGAGGTCCTTTAATGGATTGGAACCTGGTGGTCCAGAGTCGACTGATAAGAAAGTAAAGGAGAGAGAAAGAGGCTGATATTCCTTGGTTTACGCAGAAAGCCAATAAAGCCCCTGCATGGGGCTTGCTCTGTTCACGAAGGCCTCAGGCGCCCTCTCAATGGGGCNAAAGTAAAGGAGAGAGAAAGAGGCTGATATTCCTTGGTTTACGCAGAAAGCCAATAAAGCCCCTGCATGGGGCTTGCTCTGTTCACGAAGGCCTCAGGCGCCCTCTCAATGGGGCGAAGGCACAGAGCACCTTCTCGAGAGGATCTTAGAAGCCCGGGCAGGAAAGTGAACACAGAAGACCTCTGCACTCCAAAGAAATAGCCTTGAGAGAGAGAGACAAAGAGAAAGAGAGAGAAAGAAACCAAGATACGGGGACCAAAGCTCTGATGGAGCAAAGGGTTACTTCTTGACTTCTTATGCATTCTTTAGCCTAGAGAAATCTGCTTTATATACCTACCATTCCACTATACTGTATTCAAAAGCACCACCGGGAGCAGAATTACAGCAGGGTGGATCCTGAATAGTGGCCAGTTCCAAAGAACTTATAGACATGCCCATGATTCAATAATTTTCTTTCAGTGCAGAGCTATTCACTGCCTACCGTGTGCCAGGCACTGTGTCATATTTACTAGTAATTCATAAATGTATCAGGAATAACAGTGTCAGGGACACAGCAGTAAATAAAGAAGACAGAAATCTCTGCCCTCTTGGAGTTTATGTTTCTAGTGTAGGAGGATAAACCAAAAAGGAAAAGAAACTAACAATTAAACAAGTATAAAGTACAGCAGCATTGAGAAATGCTATGGTAAAAATAAAATAGGGAGGGGCCTACTCATTGCAATGGAAGTGGGAGAGGGAGAAACAGTGAGGCAGGATTTTATAG